>WOGP01006818.1:0-12133 GCA_015342065.1 Leptinotarsa undecemlineata | reverse complement strand
TGAAAATTTGACCAGTTAGGCTACTGAAATCAGTAATTTTGGTTTTTATCATCCAGGGCTCCTGGATGAAAGCTATTGCCTCCTCCATTACATCAAGGTGGCGACATAGTGTTGCCGCCTTTTTGTGTTGGAGGTTGCATTGTATTATTTTTTGCCTTGAGGTCAATTTCCACTTTAGGTGGCTCGACTTCCACTGACCTAGGGTCTCCAGAAATACCCTCTGCTTCTTTTCTTGTTACCCTAATAGTCAGTGAAGTAAACGCGTAGCTTATCCTCATCGACTTCTTCTTTAGGACAGCCATATCATCGTCTCCGATCCCGAAAACGAAGAGGTGTCCTTGTGGGTTCGAGATCTGACTATTTATAGGTCATTCGAATATTTGGCGGGAGTTGGTCGTGTTTTGCTTGATATTTGTAGTCACAAATTGTGACTATAATATCTATAGCTAATTTTAAAAGATAAGGAATTGAATAAGTCGAAAATGTAATATTTTTAAATGTATTCAAGAGGTGTATTCGTTGCACATACAGTTTATATATTTTCATCCAGGGCTTGATGAACGATTCGAATAAATTGTTTTATTCTTATTTGTAGCACATTTTCTGGATGTCATTACCCAAACAAAGAATGTGTCAACACTCATTTCCAACAATAGTCGGATTATCAGATTATTTTATTTTTTTGATATGTAGTCCATGAATTATTTCTTAAATGCAATCAAATATTTATTGAACAATCGAATATCGAATATTCTTACAATAAATACTATAAAGAAAATACGACAAACGTGGGATACATGCAATAAGGAGCGTAATGAGAGCTGTCGTTGAGAAAACTGATAACAGTTCATATCATTTGTAGTGCAATATAATAGTTACAGGAGATTTTGGGCGGGGTTGGACAAATAAACCAATTCCTTTTATTCTTCGACACGATTTCTGAACTTTCTTCGATTTTATACGTTTTATATTATTTATATAATATCCAAAAATCTTGAATTTTTCCCAGTCAAACGCTGACAAATCCACTTGTGGTAGATGATTATAGATGCGCAGTAGTCCTACAAAATATAAAACTGTGAGGCACAAACATCGTAGCTTCCGTCAAGAGTGAGATTACTGATCATCGGCTACCGAACGGGATTCGTCCTTTATCTTTCACTGTAGCTTAAATGAATACCAATCACTACCGATAAATCAAGCCGAAATATTCAGAAATCCAAATGTAACCAATTTCAGTTACATTCGATACTTTTCAATTCATACTTATATGTTACATTATTTGTGGAATCTTAAAGACCCTTATTTATATTTATAGCACCCACCTATCGAGTGAAGCAATCGCCATCCGCAATGATCCCAGCGAATTACATAAATTCCTTTTGCAAAAATAATCAATAAATATAGAAAGGCATGGTCGAACACAACAGCCCACACTCTGTAACTGATCAATAGTCAGCCTACTTTGATTTAGTACGTGTTTACGACACTAAAATATTCTTAAGCCCAAGATTTATTAGATCCATTCGATTTCGAACACAAGAAACTTGAGATACAACTTTGGCAAGATATTGTTCAAAATCATAGGCGTTTCATAAAGAAAAGGGGTTCGGAAAAGAATGAATATTACATATCGAGAAAATATTGATTCGTTATGGATACAAAAAAAATGCATGTGCGTCTAAGGAGGCATGCCAGACTAATCTAATTTGAACTATATATTATTGAAAAAGAAAGTTTTTAGCTTTCTAGTAGACAGTAGTAGAAAAAATCAGTCACTCCTAAAAATATAACATTTCCCATATAAATAATATTGAAATTGTTTAACTTGAGAAAAGATTAGGTTATTACTTAAATACATACTTATACATGACATAATACATATTAATATCATGGCAATGCACCCTTCTATAAGAAGTTGTCAATCCAAAAAATTTTCAGTATTATCATATGTGTACTAATATGACTGAAAAGTACAACGATGAATATGTCAGAATTTTAGGCGTTCATGCATGAAAAATATCAGGAAGAGCTTTAGAATATTTGATGAAAATAAGGTTTACGTTAATTATCTGTTGTCCATAATGGGGATACCGGATATGGTTGTCTCACGGGTTGGTTGTCACAGCGGCCATATTGGAAAATTGAACGAATGAAAGAGTTTATCGAACAAAATCGAAGGATGGCGAGAGCAATATCTCCATCCTAACGACATTTCAGTTCACACTGATACTGTGTGAGGGAGACACTTACATTTGTTTTTTTCGGACAGCAAAAGTAAATTTTTGTGCATTTGTGTCGAGTCTCATAAGTATACAAGGAATTTCGGTAAATATATATATCATTTCATGTATTTTTGATGTGACATAATGTGGTTCATGATATTACTACCCGGTTTTAAGAATGAATATCGATTCAGAGTTATTTCAAGGGGTTATATTTTGAAATTTGTTTTGGGGCTGGTTGTCTCAACTTGACGGGGGTTGGTAGTCACATGTGACAACCAACACCATATATATGTGCTGCCTGTGTTAGCTTTTTGGAGATTCTACTACATATAATTTTGTTTTTTTAGAAATAATCATAGAAATTACATGGCATTGTATGAGAAAGTCTGATCGACTAGTATTACAGGCACTAGTACTACGTGCTGCACAAAATGTGATTTTGGGATCAATTATTATCGCAGTCTGACACGGTTTTGTAAAAAATTCACTGTCGAAGAGATAAGCAACACGGTGTCATCAATACCATTAACGAAAATTGGGTAACAGGTAGAGGCAAATCTTCACCTACAAATAGAAGAAAGAGTTAGAAAGATACATACTTATGACTTCAAATATTTATTACGGTTCGAATTCCAAGGATATTCGAAAAACATTTACCATAATTATAATTTCGAATATTCACTGAATTTCAAACTGACTAAATATAATTTCGCTAGGATGGGTATTTTTAGTTTACAAGCATTGCGACCTGATGAATATTTTTGGTATTTTAGTTACCAGAAGGAAGTTACTTATTTGGAGCAAATATGTTTCTTCCTACAAATGAGACACATTTTTTCCTTTCTGGATATAATTAATTACATAAATTATTCCATTTTCGATAAAAATATCCATCTGAATATTTTTTATACCCCTCAATTATCTACTTACCCCAGATACTGTGACAACTATCCCTGGCCCGGGGTTAAAAGTCACACTTTTTCTTTTCCATAAGAATTGTTATTATTCCTCCATGGATGATGTTGCTGAGAAAAATTATATTTTATCCAATGCGTATCTATTGATAGAAATATATCATTGATAATTAAAAAAAAGGGCACAAAATTGCAGAAGACAAAAAATGTGACTTCCAACCACGGTCCCCCCTACGAAAGTCCACGGTCAAAATTCGAAACTTGTGCGAACTAAAAAGTAGCTCACCGTAGTCAAAGCGTGATTTCAAATATGAAACAGAATTTTCTGAATCATCACAAAATTGCAAGACACCAAAGCGAAGCAAATGTTCCACAATTTTTTTTTATTCAATGGGTTTTGAAACAGCATGGAGAGCAGTGGCGTACAGCGAAAAAGCACACTCTTCAATTTAGTAGGGAAGCTGTTAAAAAAAAACTTTTGAAATATGTTTTTCCGTCAACCAACTGTCGCCCCCTACGAATAACTCTCAAAAGTCAAAACTTTTGCGAGCGAAGGACTAACAAGGCCTTACCTTATAACATGTGATTCCTAACACAGCTACTCTATAACTATTCATTGAAAAATAATTTTTTTGATGTAGATGAATAATTGAGGTGAAACGAATGAAGTATAAAATTTATAGAAATGAATTGTTCGAATTGTCATCAGAAAAAAATATGTTGAACGATAAAGGTATTCATTAATGAATTGAATAATAATTTTGTTGTTGTTGAAATGAATAAACATGGCTGAAAAATCAAGAAGAATGTTCAGCTGAAAAAAAGAATTGTAAATATGACATCATGTGAAAAAGTAGGAAATATGTATTTTCCAGTCAATTGTTCGTCCGAAATCGTTTCCGGGTACTAAACGTAGGCAAAACAAAACGAAAGAACAATTGCAATTTCTCTCTCAATATCATATAGTTTTAATAGATTTCTTTCAAGAAAAAGTTTTATTTCTATTAGAAAATGCAACATTGAAACAGAATACTTGCTTATAATGATATAGCGTATTTTGTATTGATTTTATTGGATCAAAAATATATCTTGTTTCTACGGAAAGTGAAATGCCTTTTCAGTTACATCATAATAAAAAATTTGTATCTCGATTTGTAATATCCAAATTTACCTCTTCCAGAAGTAGATTCCGAAATGTTACTTTAATAATTATTTCTCCCATTTCAAAAGTGACTATAATTTTTTCATATAGTTCCTGATTTTATGTATCGAAATGATTATTTTTACTTCTATTCCATTTAAATAGTAACTTATTCAAACCAACTACCAAAGATTGGAAAATTGAACCTGCGTGCTCTGCAGTAGAGATATGCAAATAAACTTTTCGTTTTCTTTTCACAGAGATATTTATAGGTGATGTTACAGGCATGAATCAATATGTATTCTGTTTTGTCGCCAGTTGAGCTGGCATAAAGGATATAAACATGCAGTTTTCTGTGGGATGGGACACACTCTATTGTGTCTTGGGTGATACATGGTTTCTGGGTGACGTTTTTGTGTTCTTATTAGTATAAATGATATGATCAGTATTTATCTGCTTGGAGATGAGGTCAATTCATGTAATACTGTTTTCCTGAATCATATTTATTATCTCATAGACCAGCATATCAATGTTCACTGATATATTTTCGAATGTCAAGTTCATTTCTATCATATTTGTTGCGAACAGTATTTGCCAACTATTACATATTTGAAAGATGTATTGAAATGTAAAACTAGAGGCACTTCTCCAAATCACAAGAACTGCAAAACTCTTCTCGACTCTCTGATGTTTGGAAAAAGTGCTTGCTTTGGATGAATGGGGTATATTTAGATAAGATATTATTTTTTGGGAAAAAAGCTTTGTACAAAAATTTATCGAAAACTTCCAAAGGTAGAAATAAAGCCATCAAGTAAAAAATCAACTCTTTAGAAACATGTGTAGATCATGCATAAATATTACTTTCAGATATAAACTCTTTCATATGATATATTGTGTAGCGTTACTATGGATGATCTCCAATTCGATTCAGTAACGAATTTTTGTACAAACTGAATAGAAAAAAGTGATTCAGGTATTATTCAATACATGAAATTAGTTATTTCGAAAAAAAATCCATGATTGCTCATGTGAAAGTAATTGGTACTTTCGAATCATATCTTCGTTTGGAAGTTTCCACAATTTTTTACGACGGTGAAAGGGTGAAAGCAAAAAAGCCCCTTCCAAAAAATACTTTTGATTGTATCACCTGTCTATAACTTGAAGCATAGTCTCAAAAATTCAGGAAACAGAAGAGCTTTCTAGTGTTTGATTCCAGAGGCAGAATATAAGCAATACTTGTGTGAAACCTATTTTCCGGGTATGTTGGACGTGATCTGCAGATGTGACGTTTCGTAATACACTTACGTAGGTATCAGTATGGACGAGGCAACATACGAAAAGTATCTTGTTGATTTTCAGAAAAGTATCTTCCAGTGCAGGTATAATCTGATTTGGTTTGGAAAATTGAGCACCAGTGGATAGAAGACAATTCCAGAGAACATCAAGAATATGATAAGAATCAGATAATGTTTACCGCAGTTTTAGACGAAAAGTCGGACATAAAAACCTGCAATCCCCTGTCAACTACCCTTTCGAAACAACTTTTAAATTAAATACTTTCACCTGAATATTGAATTACAAGAAAATTACTTTTTTCCATTGAGTTCATACTACAGACAATCCTTATTGATCAAAGCAGATATCATTGGTATAAACACTGAGGAGTGTGATATATAGGAAAGATCATTGTTATAAAATGTCACTAACATAGAACACTATTATCCCAATGATTCCCTTTCAACTTTCGGGAGAGAAAACTTGTTGAGACAAATCTGCTCCAGTTACGATGACAGTACGTACACACATTCAAACTGTTAGTTCCATTCATTCCAGCCATATTAATTTCAATTGAATTGAAAAAGAATTTTCTTCAAGAGAAATTATTAGCACCACTGATGACAACTATGGCGGTTCGAAATCAGTTGTTTGGTGGTAAATCACGAATGTTTCGTTTTTGGGCTCTGTTGATCCGATGGATAGCGTCTTTTAAAGGGAAAGTGTCAAGGTTGCAGACGGTGGGTTGAACTGCAGGTTTGAACCACCGGCTCATCCAGCGGTCGATTGAATGAACAAAGCACACACGTCGAACCAGTCGACTACCGACCTACACTATATTGATTCATTATTTGAAAGGGTTTTCATCGTGCAAGTCATTTATTTTCTCCACATTGTTGATTCTCCAGTTATAGGTAACCACTATATGAAATATCAATAAAAGTCATGTATGAGTTAGAAAATAAAGGACAACTTCCATTTCTTGACGTATTGGTAAAGATGAGTCAATGTGGAAAGCTAGAAAGCAATGTATTCAGGAAGGAAGCAAACACGCACAAGTATAAATATTTCTGACAGTTTTGTGCTGGGCTGAATTTTCTAGTGCATCGTCTTGACGTAATCTCTCATACGTGAGAGGTTACAAAAAAGTGACAATACAGGAAATAGTAGTTAATAATATATCTCAGTTGCATACCACCAATAAACAAAAAACTTTGGAAACATTCTCAAAGAATTAGGTATGAAGGTGGTATTTACAACAAGTCATACAAAATATCATAGACAGACTAAAAATCCGTTGAAATAAGATACAATGAACATTTTATCCAACAAAACCCCTCCATAGACTTCAGTTCATTGAGATTAGTTAGACATGTTAACAACAACAGACATCTTGATACCTATGAGAACTTAGAAATAAGTTTTCATTGCTTTAGGACTCTCTCATTTAGAAAATTGCGTTTTGAGTGAGATAAAATTGCTGAAAACGTTTCTCACGCACAGGCACCGCTCTTAGAGCGCCTTAAGGATTTTCCGGTACTACTTGTGTTTTTATTGAAAACATATAATTATACGAATAACGATGGTTGACCAATATCTAATAGTTTACTATACAGATTGTTGAAATAATATTTTCAGTTATCAGATTTACCTGATTAGTTGATAAGACAATATTGTAAAATTCATTTTTCAAGACAAGTAACACACAGGTATCTTGCAGAGATATCTATGGTATGAATAAGGACAACATGGTATAAAGATTTAGTCTAGTTTTCTTCTTAAAGATAATCACTATGTGTTTGAAACAGGTGTCGTGGTGTTAAAAATAACGGTTTGATATTGGTCCAGTAATATTTACTATATGGAAATGCAAGGAAAAAACTTCAAAACCGATATATGTCAAAATATGGGTGAACTATAACTGGACTATGAAGCGACAAGGAACAAACCACACTTGAGTGAATATAATTACTTCTGACCAAGTACCAACCATACGTCACATTGAATCATTCCAGAACTCATAAATCACGTATATATTACAATGGATCACACTGCGACATCGAACTACTACAATAGTTACAACTGAATTATCTCATAGTCCATAATTCTTACATTACATCACAACACAAACTCTGTCAAAACTTGATTAACTCAATAGATCAACGTTTTCTTTTTATAGCGGCAATCATTATTTTCTTCCGTTATTGGAGCTGTAAGAGATCAGCTTTTGATGGGCTTTCCTAACGTCAGGATCTTGGGAAGTTATCAAGCTGTTGGCCATTGATTGATTGTGGCATATTACCGTAACGACTTTGTTTCTTATCCCCATAGTCGATTCATCTGGAAAATATTGACTGCTGGGGATTATTTGGTTTAGAGAAAGTTGGTTTCATTTGAGATCACTGAATTGATGAGAATAGTACTGATTGTGATCTGCATAGTAATGACGATACATTTTTATTCCTAATCAGTTATGAGTGAATCGACATGAAAGTTAAAAAGTTTTGTTCTTTGTTATTTGCAACAATTTCTTGCAGGAATTTCATGAAATGAAAATAAAGTAAACAGAATGAAAAAATCATACACAGATTGAATTTTGACTCAGAATCCAATCTATAATGAGTTATTCACTTGCAGTTCTTCTGTTAAAAAATTGCTTTCACGGTTTTAGTGTCCAAATAATTATTCCATAATAATTCTCTAGACAATATAAAAGCAATCGATCTACTCAAAACATTTCAAATACTCTGTATCTTCTGACTTTGAAATGATTTTATTTATTGTTGAATTGAAAAAAGTAAGTTTGTCAATTCATTTTTGCTATTTATGGTATACAATGAGACCCGTGAAGTTAGCTATAGGATTTTTTCTGTAATAACTGTATTTGAAATTTGATATTATTATAGACACGAAATTTTTTTACGAAAATACATACTTCGTGAAGTTACCTCATACAAGTTCAACATAAATAAACTTTTCATCACCAGTGACCAATTTTTAATCGCCATATTTTGTAGAAAAACACGACGACACTATAGAGAAATCGTATCTGAAATGAAGCATTGTCACTTTTCTGAAGAGTTTTATGTAGATCAGGTTAGTTTTATTTTGAAAGAGTGATACAATTGACAATGAAGGAAAACATTCAAAATAATCTTATATGTAGCTGGTATTTCATACGAATTTTCGATATTATGAGAAGTTACTATAAATTTGGATTGTTTTTGGAAAAAAAATCAAATTAACAGATAATGTGAATCACTTGACTAGTTTCTTGGCTTATTTCCCATCTCGATTAAAGTAGAGATTGATGCCAAAGTTTAATCTCAAATAATGATATCATTAAAAAATTACAATATGATATGCACTTTATTGACCTTAATATCTATAGACAACCCCACCTATCTATAAGTTCCTCATAGTAGGTAATTTCATTCATAAAATATGGGTAATATCCAATAAAGCTTCTCTGGATAATTTCATTTCATTTATCTCTTTACATCATCCTTTACTCACAGAAATATATTTTATGATTGATTTTCTGTTTCTATTCTTCATTATTTATTTTGTATATGAAGTTTCAAATAAATAATTCAGGTTTCAGAAACATTCCCACTACCCTTTTTTCTTGTATTTAACCGATATATTTTCTGAATCCAAAATGTTTTCCTCACTGGTTAAGAAATAATGGAATATAATGATTTACATTATTGCCATCATTATTTTCTTCATTCATCTTCTCTTTGAATATTTTAAAATGAATTTTATGGTACGATGAGCACCCACAGTAAGTCGGGTATTTTTGATATGTACTGCTCTTGTCACTTGAACACCTCCCGTGAAAGTATCCATACAAGAGAGACAAATCTCCAACCTTTCATCGATGTTCCAGGCTATCAAGGTTGCACGTGATGTTCGCGTCTCCCGTCGGGCGGATGGTTCTTTTCTGGAAGGTTTTCAGCAACTTAAGGGTATGTATGGGGACAGAGCTCCATTAATGAGAACAATACAAGAAGTTTTGATCTGAGCTTTATAATGCATCAAAAGTTGTTGAGATGTGTATAGTTTTCTGGTTTGGAACAGTGTTTCAAGCTTTTGAGAAGTATCATTTGCAATTCCAGCGACATGATTGTGCCAAGACATACTGGTTTCCATTTTAACCCCCAACAAATTTATTGAAGCAAAAAACGGAATTGTCTGACCAGACATTATTATATCCGGTTCGGAGATATTTATCTTCTTGGAGAAAACTGATGCATGGGTTTTTGCGGCATTGAATTGAACCTGATTACTTTCACCCCAATTCCAAAGTAACCAGGTTCAATTTAGTGCCACATTGTTATTATTCACTCAAAGAAATATATAAAAGGGTCAATAGACACTAAAATGGTTTTATTATTAATTATAGCATATATTAGTATATTCTGATACCATCAGATTAATAAAATTTTACGTAACATTAATAGCATGTTTTGTATTTGACGATGTCCAATTTCAATACTAATATTTTGTGACCACTGTGATGATTGTTGGCTACTGAAACATTCATAAAAAAATATAATTAAAATATTCATTAAAACATTTCAATGGGGCTTTAATATACTAGTAAACTCATATATTACTAAATATTCTAAATAACAAATATCAATTATAAATGTTTCAACATAAATTTCACAACTTTATGGAATATATTCTGCAAGCAAGTCATCTAGTGTACATATTTAATTTTCAATTATTCAAAAAAATCATTTATTCAGTAAAAAACAGGTTATTTATACTGTAGTAAATACACCTGTATACACTATTAGGTATCCGAGCTCAGTGTAGCGAGAAAGATAGCGTAATCCCAAACTAATGGGAAGAGAATCGCACAGTTGCTTGAGCATGGCGATCCGTTGCCACTGCATGCGTCGCCACGTTAGCAATCGGTTTTACATGCGGCTACAGATGTTTTACATCAAAATTCTATATATCGTTTGTATCATTATAGTCGTAAATATTATAATGAATATAATGAAAGTCGCAGGCAACTGAATTTTTCAATAGACCTTTCATCAATATCCTTATATTATTTTCATAATAACATCTTTTTAACCGCAACACAGATATCACGTTTTTCACATGTGGTTTCTCCATTATTACGCGAGAAAAATATTTAAGTTGTCATTCATCTAGATTATAGAGTGGCTCGATTACCAGTTTGAAAATTGTGCAAATGTCATGCTTAGTTTTATCCTAATATCTCAATAGATAAAAACTTGTATTGCATTAAGTTTTTCAGTCTTTGGATTTGGTTTTTCAATGAAACTACATCGACCACACTGAACCAGAAATCCTCTGATCAGAGTTTGTTTCATCACCTTGGCGAATGCACATCTTGAGGTGTTTTTTATTCCAGAAATCTCAATATCCATCGTTCTAGTGAAAATTGTGAATTTAATGTTTCCATGAGTTTTGTTTTTATTGAAAACTCATGAGGAATATCTCAAAAAATATGGAAGGTTTCATAAAGCTTCAATCATTCAATGACTGGTGCATAAATATGATTTGTTTATAGATGGATGGAGACAAATTTCATCCAGTAAATGCCTCGATGGCGTGTTACTGAAAATAGAAGCTGATATATCACACTCCACAGTTAAAGTTATCATTTGGTTCAGAAAAGTGGAGCATCTTTTTTTTTTGTTTCTTCAGTCATCCTTCTACCAATTCCATTAACGAAATTGAAAGATAGAGGGTCAAATACATCAAAAGTTTCACCAGTGATTACTGCAGCACCTACGTTTTTGGACGTTCCAACTGGATGATATGGAACCAGTGCACATATGCAATCCCAGAAAACTGCTTTGCCACATTTCCAGGGAACAAGGGTAATTCTATCAGGATGTTTGCTACCATTGCGACCAATACCTAGAGGTTCTAGGATAGAAGGTATCCCGGATGATATCAAAGCCTCTTTCGTAATGTCGGTTACTTGATTGATGTCTTGGAAAACGTTCAAAAGCATGACTATCTTTTTAATTCACCTCTCTACCACAACTACATTAATGAGAAGTACATATATCTAAATCCAGTCGGAGGTCTATGGCTATCTTGAAAGTTACATTATATCTATGAGTGTTCCCAAAAGTTGTAGGTAATGCGTATGACTATGAATATAATAATACCAGCTTTGAGGCAAGATTTTTCGAAAGGAGATGAAAGAATGAAAGAATGAAACGGTGAATTCAGAAGCAATAACTAAGATTCCACCTGAATTGATTCAAAGAAATGATTTGAGATCCGTAGCCTAATGACTTTCGGTTAAGGAACACCAGATAGATTCGCCTTTGATGGCTGAATCATCTACTATATCGGTGAAGGAGACTAGAAGTATCGTTTCAATTGCGGAACATTATTCATGGAAGTCATAAATGCTGATGAAGCCAGCGTTGATGCTGAGTGCAGTTCCAAACCTTCGCGATTCATAGGCAGTGTTGATTTGCACGAAGAAATATCAGTAAAACAGCTGTTGGTAACATTTTCAATTATGATACATAGGTGACCATCGAATTTTTTAAAGTATACTTGAAAAA
>WOGP01006817.1:0-12136 GCA_015342065.1 Leptinotarsa undecemlineata | reverse complement strand
TTAAGAACAAATATCGCAATCGACTTACAGATGAACATTTGGATAATTGTATTCGAATGGCTGCATCAAATTATACTGCAAACATTAAAAAAATTATCGATGAGTCTGAGTGTCAGCCTTCTCATTGAACGTGCTTTTTTATTTTTCAATGTTTATGAAATTATTCATGCATTAATTTCATTATCCAAAATTTCAATTTTATTTCAGTTGACCCATCCAAAATTGAAGAAGACGTTACAGAAATACAGAAATGAACTGTATAATATGTATAAGAGGTACCATGAAAGTTTTTGCATTTTTGATTATACAAAATCATACCAAAAATATTTCCAAAAACGGGTACTAATAAAAAAAAATGTCAGAAGTGGGATTCGAACCCACGCCCACAGAGTGGACCAGAACGCTCGAACCTACCGCGTAGGCAAGGAATCCTTGAGTCTGGCGCCTTAGACCGCTCGGCCATCCTGACATATGGGATATCGCAGCGACAATAATGTCTTCTACTATCAACTGATCGTAATGAAGTATTTAAAAGGATGAAGAAAATACATACACTATACAGAGTATATTATAAGAAATGACTTCAATTTCAACAAGTACTTTCTTGTCAACAAATTTTATGACTAAAATGTTCAACAAAAAAACTGTTGCTTTCACTTGATTCGTTTTTCGAAAAACGTTCACGATTTTTTGGTTATAAAATTGAAGAGCAGTAATAAGTGGATGTTTCGCAGTTTTTTTAAATTTTTATGCAAAAATAGTGGAATATCCAACACATTCTAAGAGTGTTTCGGTTGTTTTCCGGATTTTTCCGTGATCTTCTCCGGTTACAATCTCCAAACGTTTCAACTGCAACTGCGCCAGTCATCTCCAGTGACGTGATCGAAGTACTCTGATTGACGCATCAACTTGACGCATAAAAATCAGTTGATGACTCAAAAAGAGTGCTTTGACTGCCGCAGTTGCAGTTGAAACGTTCGGAGATTGTAAATAAAGAAATCCACGGCAAAACCCGGAAACCAACCAAAACATTGAGTTATTATTGAATAAAAACATATCAGTTATTGAAGAAAAAAAAAAAGAAGAAAAAAAAAAAGAAAAAAAAAAAAAAAGTTAAAGAAAAAAAAAAAAAAAAAAAAAAAAAAAAAGAAAAAAAAAAGAAGCAAGGTGAGGAATACGTTTACATCAACGGTTTTTCATGAAGGATATGAAGGAATCGTCTCTGAATGTAAAGCCTACTTATACTGCACCTATTTTATTTATTTGCAGTTTGACGAATATATGGTTTCTTCAAGAAAAGTACCGAGTCCGACTGTTTCTGTCTGTATCTGTAGATCACGTATCTGTATCTGCGCTTTACCCAGAGAAGCTGTTGCGGACATTTTAGCGGTATTCCACACATAATGGCATCAATAGGTCCTTCAGACGAATACAAAATTTCGATATCTCACACACCCTTTGTTTTATTTAAATATAAGGACACAAGCGCCTAATGGAAGACCCTATGTTTCACATTTCGACATATGTTTTAGGAGTTGTCTACTGACTATCCATTTTAGCAACTCACAAAAACTAGAAAGCAAACCGATTTCCCTGTAGTTATTAATGTTCATCTAACAACAATATAAATACCAAAAGTGACATCACCCGATGTTACAAACTCAATTAAAAATCCCGACCCAGAAACGTCTGATCCCGATAAGGCTATAATTAAACGACGACATTCGAGATGCAGATCATCTCTTCACGAAAGGGAGCCGTCGCGTCCCGAGACCTCTTCAAGAATCTCAACAAGCAGGCGTTTGTCCGTGGTCGCGGAACGGAACTAAATATACTCGTTAATTAGTGAATCGATGTCAGATAACAGATGTATGGCGCTCTCTGCAGTGCTTTTAGCACCACTTGATTTCGAGGAGTGTTTCCAGCCGGTCTGCGGCCTCAAACAGAGAAAATTAGGAGTCTGTGGCGTTATTTCATTGTATCGATGATCTGCATATTCTTGAATATAAGTGAAGCCTGAACCGCTATGACTTGTCAGAATATTTTTGTTCGTAACTCTCTAGCTTCATCGAATATCGTTTCTTATAGACCTCCGTTCCTTATAGACCGCAATCAAATGTTTCACATAGGCCAATGTTTTTTATAGATCGCAAGCAGATGTTTCTTACAGACCACCGTTTCTTACATAGACTGCAAGTAGCGATTCCTTATAGACCACCGTTACTTATAGACCACCGTTACTTATAAACCTCAAGAAGATGTTTCGTATAGACGACAGTTTCTTATAGACGCAATTAAATATTCCATACAGAGCAATGTTTTTTGCAGGTTGCAAGCAGATGTTTCAGCAGCAGTTTCTAATAAAGATCAGTTACTTATATACCGCAATAAAATATTTTGTGTTGACCAACGATTCATAGACCGCAAGTAGATGTTTCCTATATACCACCGTTTCTTATAGACCGCAAGCAGTGGTTTCTTAAAGACCACCGTCACTTACAGACCGCAAGCAGATATTTTTTATAGACGGCCGTTCCCCATAGACCACAATCCACTGTTTCATATAGACCAATATCTTTTAACTATCGCATGCAGATGTTTCTTAAAGACCACCGTTTCTTAAAGACCGCAAGTAGCGGTTTCTTATAGATCACCATTACTTATAGACTACAAGCAGCGGTTTCTTATAGACCGCCGTTACTTATAGATCGCCATCAAATGTTCCATATAGACCAATGTTTTTTGCAGATTGCAAGCAGATGTTTCTTATAGATCGCCGTTTCTTATAGACCGCCAGTAGCGGTTTCTTATAGACCGCCTTTCCTTATAGACCGCAAGCAACAGTTTCTAATAGAGCACCGTTTCTTATAAACCGCAAAGAGTGGTTTCTTAAAGACCGCCGTTAGTTATGGACCGCAAGCAAATATTTCATATGGAGCTATATTTTTCACCTATAGCATGCAGATGTTTCTCAAATACCGCTGTTTCTTATAGACCGCAAGCAGCGATTTCTCATAGAACGCCGTTACTTAAAGACCGCAAGCAGATTTTTTTATAGACTGCCGTTTCTTCGAGATCGCAAGCAGCGGTTTCTTTCAGAGCGCAATTACTTTAGACCGCAAGCAGATGTTTCTCATAGACCGCAAGCATCAATTTCTTATAGACTGCCGTTATCTATAGACCGTAATCGACCAAAGATGTTTTTTATAGAGCGCCGTTTTTTATAGACCGCTGTTTCTTATAGACTGCAAGCAGCGGTTTCTTATAGACCACCGTTACTCATAGACCGCAAGCAGATGTTTCTAATATACCCCAAGCAAATATATGGCCAAAGAAACTATGACTTTTTAGATTATTTTCGTTCGTGACTCTCCAGCTTCATCGAATATAGTTGTTTACAGACCGCAAGCAGGTTCCTACAGACCACAAGCAAATGTTTCTCATAAACTGTAGTTTCTTGAAGACCGCCGGTACTTATATACTGCAATCACATGTTTCATATAGACAAAAGTTTTTTATAGACCACAAGCAGATGTTTCTTATAGACTGCTGTTTCTTATATACAGCAATCAGCGGTAACTCATAGACCACAATCAAATGTTTCATACAAACCAACATTTTTTTATAGATCACAATCAGACGTTTCTGATAGACGGCCGTTTCTTCTAGACCGCAAGCAGCGGTTTCTTAAAGACCGCTCTTAATTATAGACCGCAAGCAGAGGTTTTCTATAGACCGCCGTTACTTATAGATCGCAAGCAGCGGTTTCTTATAGACCGCCGTTACTTATAGATCGCAAGCAGCAGTTTTTTATAGACCGCCGTTACTTATAGATCGCAAGCAGCGGTTTCTTATAGACCGCCGTTACTTATAGACTGCAAACAGATATTTCTTATAGAACGCAAGCAGATATATGGCCAGACGAAGTATGACTTTTAGATTATTTTAGTTCGTGACTAACCAGTTTCATCGAATATAGACCGCAAGCAGATGTTTTTCATATTCTGCTGTTTATTATAGACCGCAAGCAGTGTTTTCAGCCAATCTGCAGTCTAGAAGAGGGAAAATTAGGAGTATGTGGGGTTATTTTACTGTATCAACGATCTGCATATTTTTGGATATAGACAAAGCCTAAATTGAAGAAAGTATGACTCGTCAGATTATTTTTGTTAGAAACTCTCCAGCTTCATTGAAGATATTTTTTTATAGACCGCAAGCGATTTCCTATAGACAGTTATTTCTGGGCATTACTTTCTGACAGGGAAATATTCAATAGTTGTGAAGCAAATTATTGATCGCGGCTTATTTATGTTAATGTATTATGTTTATGTAACATGGTTTTTGTCCAAGAGTGTTCAAAAGTTTCAAATGGCGGAATGCTGGGAAATACATTTTGGACATTGAACGTTTTTAGGAAAACTTGTTATACGCCAATTGATGTGTTTCATTTATATAATATCGTGGTTTAAAATTAGTTTCCATCAACTGTATACGCGTTTTTACTATCTGCGACAAGCGAATGTTTATAAAAAACATATCATCTGAACAAGTAATCGTTTGTCTTGACAGCCATCAATCACTGATGTTACTTCAAATCCGGAAGCAATCAAGCTAGTCAGTAAAGATGAAGCCGTTACTCTATACATACCGAATACAAAAGAAAGTTTCCCTGAATGGCTCGAAACAAGTGAATTACGCCGTAATACTGCATATCCTGAATTAACACAAACAAACTACGATCTAATGATAGCCAGCGAGTTTCTGTGTTCAGAGTAAAAGCAGAAAACAAAATCGTAGCGCGTAATAGTAAAAATGCAATTTGTTTGTATGAACTTTCAACAGAAACTGGTTGAAGACGTAGATAGTACTGTCAAAAGTGAACTACACGAAAGAAAGTAACCTTTTAGTTATGTATTCATCTGTTTATGAATAAGTCCATCCATCAGATACAGATCCAATAACAGGATGGTACCAATTAAACATAAGGATTGAAAATTTTTAATGTACAATAAAGAACTCTTACAGCAGATTTCCACCAAACAAACAAAACCACGAAAAAGCTGAGATTTCAAATGCTTTCTGAAAGCTTGTAGCCCCGAGCAAAAAAAGTCAAAAAAATCAGCAACTTTTTTGAAAATTTTATATTAGATACTAGCTGGCCGGGCAAACGTTATTTTGGGTGGGTGAGTATTGACCCACAGCACATAGGCCACATGTGACCCATTGTACATCCTCCCGAGGAGTTGTCCTCCTAAATCATCGTCCATCCTGTCCTTTCCAGGAAGGTGGTCAGGTCACTGAGAAACATCTTCATATTGGCAGGTGTAGGTTAAGGCTCGTCGGACACACACTAACTTTGGCAACCTTGAGGTGTCTCACGGTGGCCTCCGCGAAGGTTTGGGGTTCCCTCCATGGAGGTGCACAAGTGAAGAAGCTTTCCTGCAGTGGCAGCCGGTTTCTTTCCTTTATTCAAGGCGGAGCTCTTGGCGCCCGCCACAAGAAGTACCCTTGCTGTTGGAGGTGTCTTCAGCTGTCGGCACGATTCCTCACACCTTAGCTTGGGTAGGATGGTCCACGGTGGCACGTTTTGGAAAGGCCTTTGGGAAGTTTTCAATTCCCCTTACCCCACTGATTTCTGCCACTGACCAGGGGTTCCGTGACCCCGTCCACAAGGCCATATTGGCTCCCCGGACAGGGCCGTTCCCCTATCCGTCACCTGGGGACGCGGCCGATAGGTAGCCCAACTCACGGTCACTCGAGAGCATGCCACATTCAATTGTCCGTGTGAAAAACATGGTGTGCTGAAACCCAAGCCACAAACGGACATTGTTGGGCCTTTGGACATCTATGGGTACAAAAAGGATTCGTGGTATCAATATATTTTCACCTCGGAACTTGCCATTTAAAAACTGGTTTCGACAACGTTGTTCATTAATTTTTTATTGACTAATCGCGTGTGTTGCACAGCCGTGGTGGTTTCAAATTACGGAGCGGTACAATTTTCAGTTGTAAGTTATGCTGTGGCTTGTCTGGCAAATCCAATGAGTTCAAAAACACACTGTTGGTTGATTCACAGCTTCGATGGCATCGCAAACTGTATCTGCGCTAGATGGATAAACAATAATAGTGATCCAAAACTGTGTAGGTAGTGAGAGAAGGCTCATTTTGTGAGAGAGACAATAAACTGGTTCTGTGCTCTTTACTGAGTGAGAAGTGACACCTGGAGGGAGTAACTGATCCATGATCAGGATTGAAGTGATCAAATTACTGAAATGGCTAAATAAAAATAGGAGTTGGTGATAGAAGGATCCTCTGGCAGTTCTCCTATCCGCCATCTGGGGACGCGCCCGATAGGTAGCTCAACTCACGGTCACTCGAGAGCATGCTACATATAATTCCGTGTGAAAAACATGGTATGCTCAAACCCAAGCCACAAACGGACATTGTTGGGCCTTTGGACATCTGTAGGTATAAAAAGGATTCGTGGTATCAACATATTTTCACCTTGGAACTTCTGAAATCTGGTTTTGACAACGTTGTTCATTAAATTTTTATTGACTAATCACGTGCACAGCCGTGGTGGTTTTAAATTACAGAGCGGTCCAACCTTCAGTTGTGAATTATGCGGTGGCATGCCTAGCAAATCCAATGAGCTCAAAAACACACTGTTGTTCGATTCACAGCTTCGATGGCATCGCAAACTGTATCTACGATCGATGGATGAACAATAATAGTGGCCAAAAACTGTATAGGGAGTGAGGGAAGGCTCATTTTGTGAGAGAGACAGGAAACCGGCTCTGTGCTGTTTACTGAGTGAGAAGATCAAAACGTATTCTCAGACCTACCGAATATACATATCAATTTTCATGAAAATCGGTTAGGCCGTTTTCGAGGAGTATGGCTACTAACACTGTGACACAACGATTTTATGAAGATTAATCCAACATTTGAAGAAATATTCTTCCAAGAAAACTACTGTTCTGTATGTCCCCATCAAAATAATTAAAACTTATGGATGTTAAACTTTCTTTGTATGGTCTTGAACTTCAACTCTCGAACTGGACTACAGAAATTACGCTGAACATACTCATACGGCCGGTTTACGTAATAACCAAGAAAAAACGAGCAAAATAATATCGTCTAGGAACTTGTTATAAATTACAGTCTTCCGTGTGATTCTGGCAAATGCTGCTGCGGCTAAAATTAGCGACGACGCAAAATAAGACAGGCATCAGACTATGCATTCGACTTTTACTTTGTCAGTTGTACCTGGAGTTGTTCATCGGCTTCTCTGACTCAATCAGCTGACTTTGACAGATGGAATGGGTTATATTGGCTTTGAGAATCGCGGAGCTTTGTGGCTTATTCGCATACACCCGCGAAGTGAGAAAACTCCAGGAGAAAAAGTCTAACGGGGTCAAATCATACGATCAAGGTGGCTAGTTCACATCACCTCTACGCGAGATGACCATGATCTCGTGCAGAATATCCAATGTGTGTTTGAAACCACTTGTCGTTGGTGTCTAGATCATCCAATTCACGCCAAAGAAAGTTGGAAATCGTCGACTGTGATGGCCTGGCTAACGTCGTTCTCAAAGAAATATGCAAGATTGAAGATATTGACTGCCCAGTTCGAGGAAGAGACACTGTCGCGAGCCAGAGTGTTTGCATGGCATAAACAGTTCGTGGAGGGTCGTGATTGTGTTGACAATGAGAGCCATGACCATGGACCTCGCACCAGCATTGCAGCGGACAATATCAGCAATGAGATTGCGGTTGCTGTATTTCTTGACATTGAAGGAGCATTTGACAATGCAGTACATGAATCTATAGGATTGTCTCTGGCTAGAAAGGGTATGGAATCGACCATAACTGGCTGGATCTATGCCATGCTAGTAAACACAACTGCAACTACGATTCTTCAAGGCGGGAATATCAGGTTCAGGGTAACCAGGGGCTGCCCTCAAGGTGGGGTACAGATGTCTGTCAACCCCAGCAAAACTGTGTTAATCCCCTTCACCAAAAGAAGGAAATTGGATGATATAACACAACTTTCCCTCAATGGTGTGGTCATTCCATTTGGAACGGACGTGAAATATCCTTGATAAAAGACTCACCTGGAACGCTCACCTGAAAAAAGTTTTACACAAATGTCTCTATGGACATTTCAAAGGATTGGATCCCAAACAAATTCATTGGATTTATGTGATGATTGTCAAACCAATGATCAGGTATGATGCAATTGCTTGGTGGCCGAAGACTTCATAGAAAACGGCCCAAGCTAAGCTCTCTGGCTTACAGAGACAGGCTAGTCTGGCTATCAGTGGTGCCATCAGTACCACACCGTCAGCGGCCATGGAGATCCTTCTAGATCTACCTCCTCTCCACATTTTTCTGGAAAGAGAGGCTAGCTGGACTGCATACAAACTTGTGCACATTGTGCACATTGCCAATTGTACAAATCAATTCAATGCAGAGTGCAAGAGATTGTTGGTTGACATTGGAAGTTATAGCATTCTGGAAATGACTTCTGACTTTATGCCTCCAAATGTCAACTACGAACGGCCTTATAAAGTACTATTTCCGAGTAGAGACGATTGGATCCTGCGGGAGAAGGAAATATTAAGAGCAGATAGTTGTTGGTTCACAGATGGATCAAAAACACCTTTCGGTTCTGGTGCAGGTGTTTTCAGTTGCAGACCCAGGGGAGAGTTATCTGCCTGCCTAGGAACTTATGCGACTGTATTTCAAGCGGAAATTTACGCTATTGCTACCGCTACCGAATCAGGTTCTTTGAGTTCGGCAGACCCGTACTCTTACCTTTTGATCTGAAAGACCACTCACCATACAAACTAATCGGCTTCGTTAAGAAGCTGGGCTTATTTGGCCGAGTGTGAATAGGTGTGAGCTACAATAAACCCTTATGGGTTGTGGTGGAGGGTCGAATATACCCACTCACTTCGGACCTACCTACCTACATAGGTCGCAGAACATTTACTAAAGAGACTAACCAGGCTACGGTATCTTGAGTGAGATGAATGACAAAAATAACCATATTAATAGTGAAGATCAGAAGGATATTTTTCATATTCATGATAATTTTGAAATGTAAAAATGGCATACTTCTTTAAAATGTCCCAACCACCTTTGAAATAATACAACTGATAAGACAGACACGAGCTATTCCTTTCGATATTTCCAATGTCTTTGGCAGAGTTTGGCATGAAGATTCACCATCTGGATTCGAGTGTTTCGACTTGCTTTGAAATTTTTCATAATGCAAGTCAACAACCAATTGGAAAATATCAGAAGACATACATTGCTTTAATGGTGACACCATACTTATTTCGCATTTCTATACAACTGCATGAATGCCAATTGGCAATGCCCATCTCCTACAGAAGTTCCATATCTCATTAAAGACCACAAGCTACTTTGGTACTCATGGACTATTGACTTACGTAGCATGGTTTTGCACATGCTATTAGAATATCTTGATTGTTAGTTGACTTTTTTTTAATTACTCACCGTGTTCACAGCCTTTACAAATTGGGTTGCAGACAAAATGGGTATGTGGCACTCTTTCGTATCCTGAGCAGCAAATTTCTATTTTACTGTAGCCTGTCCTGGACTGAAAAAAGTTCAGGTTCAGTATGTTTCTACAAGGTTTTGAAGCCTAATGTAATGATGGCACCATGGCAATTTTTCTCAAATGATTTTTACAGGCAATCTCAATTATATATCGTAGTAAGTCAAAAGATTCCTAATCAAGAACACAACATTCGACGGGAATAATAATAATAACAATAATACGTCTTTATCCACCATAAAAATACAAATGGAATAGACAAAAATAAAATAAAACAGTATACAGAAACAATGATAGAAACAAAGAAAAAACTTCCAGTATATGGTGAATAGGCGGAGTATCAGCCAAGGCTGTTTTTCAACTCAACCTGGACCAAAAATCGTGGCAATACCCAATTAACGTGACTCTCCGTGACGAGACAGAATTTCCATATATTTGTATTAAAGTCTGAAAAGTTGAAGTTATTAAACTAATAAAAAATTATAACAAAAGCATGAGCAGTTACGATAACATTATAAATTTGATCATTACGGATTAAAGTTCTAGGGTTTCCCAATCCTGCTCGAATTAAAATTCCTAATATTCCTGCTCATACTCCAAAAATAAAATATAAAGTTCCAATATCTTTATGATTAGTAGAGAATAACCATTTATTCGGTGGAATGGCTGAGAATAGGCAACAAATTGTTAATTTATTTACGAAATGAAATTTTCTTCCAGTCTTATCGTCAAAAATAGTTTCAAATTGTAAATTTAAAGGTAAAATAATTTTTAAGGCTTAGATAATATCTATTGTCAACTTTGAAGGTTGAACTAACTTAAATCTTTAGAAAATTCTAAGGATTCTTGTACAAATAAATAATCCAACTAAAGTAAATCTGTTTGATGAAATAATTCAAAAATAAAATTTTGAGGGGATAATCAAAATAGATTCATTTCTTGAAAATGTTAACGTTGAGAAAGTTATTCGAATATAAAAGAACAAAAGAATTAATGTTGAATAATTAGAGTAAAAGTTATTTAGAAAAAATTATTTTCAATTCAACTATTTAGTAATTAGTCATTTAGGTAAAAATCCTAGAAGAGGGGATAAACCTCGTGAATTGAAAAAATTTTTAATAAAAATATAATTTTCTTAATTTATACTGCTTTATTAATCAAATATAATTGTTTCAAATAAAAAATTTGCAAAATATCAAATATATAAATAATGTCTATTAAAATTAGAAAGTAAATACAAATATGTATACCAAAATCAAACTATTTTTTGAATTGAAGGGGTTATATTTTCAGGAATGATGAATTTTTGGAAAAGAAAGTTTTTGGTTTTCTACTACTCCATATTTCCATCTTGATACAAAAAAATGTGGTAATCTTCCAAAGAAAGAAGGAAGTAATCAATTTGAAAATAAGTTACTCTATACATGGATGTGTAGATCATGCAAAGAAGCAACTTTCCGACACAAACTGGATGAAATCCCTCCTGAAACAGCTACTTTCATATAAACATAGAATTGCACAGTAATCCAAACAGAGTAGAGAAAAATATCTTCTGTATAATCCAGTGTTCATATAAAAGTATTTGTTTCGAAAGATTTTTTTCTTATGTGTAGTTCAATCGAAAAATCTTTATATCGAACCTCACAAACCGTCTCTTGTTTATCAAATCTGAGAATAAATCACAAATTTATTCATCTGATTTTATGAATCAATGTTCATTACTTTTGAAATTAACATTTATCATTGTTATGAATAAGTTCATTTGGAATAATTTAATTTCAACCCAGTAAACCACGTGCTTCATTATAAAGCCATATATAAATAAAAACCTAGTAGGTGGTACAAAAACTGACTTCATTTCCATAATCATTAATAAATATTATTCAAATTTTCTGTACGAACTATTTGAACAGAATACGTTTTCAGCTGAAATGATTTATTTTATAAATATATATTATCCTACCGATTATCAACTAAACAAAGCGCCACTGTCTTATGGTCCAACTTACTTCAAATGCAAACAAACTCTCCATAACCTCTCATTACCCGCCACCCCCTCTAGCCATTAAGTTGTACAGAAAAGGATAATGCGATACCACTCTTTTTTAATTTCACTATGGATACCACCATTTCAAAACAGATGTATTGTGTTGGTATAGGTACCACAAATTATAGTAGGTGGTTTGTGATACATGAATGAAAACTCTAATGGAAAATGACTACTGCTGATTGTGGAAGAATTATTAAGAGAGAGCTTGAATCTGTTGATGATGAAGTGGTTTTTGAACCAAATATCATGAAATGGGATACAGGTGAAACTGAAATGGTCGGTGAATCTGGAAAATATGATATGTTTGGCACTGAAATGGTTACTCATAACCTCGAAGAAAAATATTATATAGATCAGATCAAAAGTGAAAGTGTTGATGTTTACCTTGAACCCAAATCAGAAAAATGTATAGAAGAAATAAGTGAAGGCCCTCAAAATGAGTTTCTAGATATACAGGGTGAGATATGACTCATGACCCAAAACCCACATTTTGGTTT
>WOGP01006816.1:0-12136 GCA_015342065.1 Leptinotarsa undecemlineata | reverse complement strand
CACTTTCCAATGTGACATTCTTCCCGAAAAACATGAAAAAACAATAGATTAATTTCCGCCAACAATTCGTATATTTGGCCCCACTGTGCACTGGTTGATTGTGGTAATGTTAATAAACAGAAACGGTTCCGATATTTCTGTTACAAATATATTTGTATCTGTTTAGTATCTTTAGCTTGCATTTTGCAATGTCGAAATTGAATCCTTCAAATTATGTTGCAAACTGAAAGCTCTCGATTTAGGAACATCCGATTCAGCAAATGTTAGTTCAACCTTGGTGTTACTGACTTAAATGTTGGATCAAAAAGTGGAGGCGGAAAGGTTGAGCGAACTTAGATACGTTATAGAAATAACTTAGCAATGAATATATCCTATTCCAAGCTACTAAAGTGAAAAGAGACCTGTGGCTTTCTTCCAGATGACTGTTGGACTCGGCACTCCTTGAGCTTGGCAGTGTAGAGCCACGTGTCGATTTCTCTCTACACTCACGTCCACTGGTTCTACCAACCATCTGGGAGGTACTGGAACAACATCAATGAGCTTGAGAACAGTATATGGGTGTAATGAAATACATATAGTTTTTGCAATGGTGCCGTCGTGGGTGGGAACACTGACCACACTCTACACGGTTGATGGATGCCCTTCGGAAATAATACAAAGGAGAACGTTTTGGTTTCAATGCGATTCTTCAGGAATTATTGAGCTGTTTCTTTAATGATTTCTTCTATGTTTTACAGAAAATGTTTTTAGGTGATTGTTTAGATTTTCAGTTGGTTCTGAGAACATTCTTTGTAGAATACGTTTTGTTGCTTCATTTTGTGAATATCTCGATATTTTCAAGGTTGAAAAAGTTTCCTGAATGCTCATCGATACTGTAATTTCGAATGAATAGGTGAGAATAAGTTAGCGTCAGATTTGTACACTCAGCGTATGCATTTTTCAGAATACAATATAAAGAAACTATAACACATATCATATCACAGATTCTCTGGCAAAATGTACATTGATGTCCAAATTACACAACCATTCATTCGCGTTTCGAGAGCATTCCTGTAGGTTTTTGCCATAACCATTCCTGTAAGGTTGTGCCATAAGTACGGTTTGGGCAGTCTGAAACGATATAGCAGATCGTTTGTCTTGGCGAAACACAATCACACTGCAGACTGTTGGTAAGGCTCCATCGGTGTGAAGGGTCGGTACATTTACCCAGTCTTATCCGTATTCGATTCAGCTTTGACCAAGTGGGAGGACTGAACCATTGAAGCTAAGTTCAAAGTTGGTTATTTGAATGTCGTGAAATGTTGTTGTGAGAGCAGAGATCTTCCTCTCCATCGCTCTTTAATATTGTATTCATCAGTCATTTCTAAGGCGGTTCTGATAGAAAAGTATCCTGATTCTAGCCGTTGGCGTTCTTGTGTGATGAATATGACTTCTTTAAGAATCGATTAGCGCTCGTTTGCCATGATTTTTCGATGCCAGTGCTAATGAGCATCATATATTCGGCGAGGCAATGTGACTCAGAGTAGGAATTCATCTCACTGGAGTTGATTTTATGATTCCAGTTATTATTCTCATCGTTTGGTTCAACTGAACGTCGACCTTATTGGAGAGAGCATTTTGGTGGTTATATTTATGAAGTGGTCTTTGAAAGTCAATCTCCTGTCAAGTGTAACACCCAGGTGCTGTATCTGTAGAGAAGGGAGGGTGAGTATAAGCCCACAGCACTTAGTCCTCTTAGTCCATCCTGTCCTTTCCAGGAAGGTGAACAGGTCAGTTGGATACATCTCCTTTATATCGTCAGGTGTAAGGCAAGACTGGCTGAACACACACTATCTTATCGATGATAACTCCGTCCCCATAATAAGGAGTTGTTTTCTTAATTGACAGTGGCCAGTCAGAAATCCTACAGTTAAGTGTAGATTTTTCCTAGTCATCGCCAAATATTTCTTCCACGCTAGCTTCCCAGGGCCGTCCAGGGTGTTTTGGGCAAGATTGTATTCTTTGATTCCATCCCATCTCTTTGGGAATTGAGCATGGATGTAACAATTGGCTAGTTCCGCAATTGTCGAAGTTATCACGCCGTAGGTGCCACTGCTTCCTAAAATTTTTAGTCAGCCGCTTTCGTGGCTGAAGAGTCGGCAATGCGATTACTCTTACCCTTCAACTCACCTCAGGATAATGTAATTATCTACCAAGGCTTTGGCTAAATCTTGGTGGCACTCTAGTACTAGCCCTGAGGTAACACGTTGTCTGTTAATACAGATTGTTATGTTTTTGACAGGAATTTCTTTTCTGGTTATTTCTTTTGTGGTGATTGAGATACCAGACAGTTCCGTTTGGAGAACGGTGATATTAATACTCAAGTATTCAGATGTCCTGTTATGTTTAATGATTGTGCCGTTGAAAGTAATAAGACTGTTATTCGCATAATGGTTGGAAGGGAAGAGGAAGGCCTTAGTCTTGCTGGTGTTGGGATAAGGTCGCCATCGTTTGAACTAGTCGACAAGAGCTATCAAATCCTGGTTTAAGGCCCTCGCTCCAGATGTCTTGTTTCTATCTCAAAATCTAATGAGCAAGTCGTCGGTATAGATGAACTTCTTCATTTTGTTTCATTTAGGTCAGCTTAGTAGATTTTGAATAACAATGGAGCAAGTACTAAACCCTGAGGGAGGCCAATGTTCAGCTTTCAGACGCCGCTCATGATGACAATAATATATACCTGGAATATTATGTTGAACAGGAGGCTATTTATCAGCTGGCAAGTTTTGAGACAGTGTATGACTCTCATCAGTTTATAGAGAGAGCCTTCTCTCCACACAGTGTCGTATGCAGCCATAAGATCAATGAACGTGGCAGCTGTTTTTTCACACTTTTCTAAACCAGCCTCACTGAAAATTGTTGAGGACAACCTGGTCGTAGTAGCTGCGTCTACTCCTAAAGCCAGCCTGCTCAACTGGAACAGGAGCGTCAATGACTGCATATCTGGAGTTTTTAGCAGCAACTAAAAGGAGCGTTAGGTCGGTAGTTCTCATGTAACTCGCTATCTTTTCCAGGTTCTACGATTGCAATGATCTTTATCCTTTTAAATTCTTGTATTAGCATAGACATTGCATCACTGAAAAAGTCCTTGAGTCACTGTCATGTTCTTGGGCCGCTATGAACCACTTTTCGTTGAAACCAGATGCCTTTCCTGCTTTGGTCTGACTAGGTGCTTTGTTGATTTCATCTAATCTGGAGCCGCTTGAGTATTTCGAAGTTGGTGCGATATTTGCTTTGAGTTGTTTCAGGGCTTGGTTGTAGAAACCGTGTCGGTCTTATCAAATGGAGCGCGGGAGACCTCAACTATTCTACTAAGTATTTTATCCGGGTCAACAGTTGAGTTGTTCGAGTGCTAAACTCTGCTGGCTTCACCCAGTCTGCGCAGTACACCCCATGCTAGAGCGAGAGAAATCGAGGTCTTCTACAGTCGATTTCCATTTTTTCAATGTAGTTGAGTCTAGGGACGGTAGCAGGTTGTCAGCTATCTCCGGGTCTACCGACTCTAAAAATTCATTATATAGTTGTTGGCTCTCTTCCATCCTGTCCGAGATGTATTCCGTTCACCTCTGGGATGTGGTTCAACGATAGATCGCCTCCTGGTGGTGCACCCTAGGTAATGCTCTAGATCTATTATTACTGAATTCCAAACTAGCTAGCTATCACGCTCTCTTAACTAGCAATACAATACAGATACTTCAGACAAATATAATCTCTATAATTTCATATAGTATCCCTGTGATTGAAGTTCATAAAGTTTGTCATGGGATTGAATATACTATTGAATGATTATGAAGCAGTAACAGAAAAGAAATAACCTGTACTGTGTTTTCTGTATTACGAGTAATTCTGAAATCTACTATAAATTTTTCCCGTTTCACCAAAATATTATGTTCATAGTAACAAATACTTTGCACTGATCCAACAATAGATACATTCATAATCTTTTTTAGTTTAAATGCTAGTTATTATATCAATTATGCTAGCTTGAGTCTCTTTGCATAGAAATATATACTTCTTGGCATATAATAAAATGTTATTCTCTGAAAATTCGGATCTATCAAAGTTACATCATCAAAACAATTCGCTTTATGCACCTGAATTATTTATCATTTCATTCATATCTTGAATGAGTGAAGGCTAGTCACTCTTGGTTTTATCATATTGTTGGCTGTCATAACAATGCTGAAGAACAACGTTTTCGTTCAATGTATCATGGATAGTTGTTGTCACTTGATTAAATGTGATATGTTTATTGAAATTTTCATTCATTTTTCTTAGTAGAAAATTGATTATTTTCACAAAATTTCAAACTTGGCGCGCATTCTGAGTCGGAACCACGTCGTGTGTGTGGCCGTCATTGGTTTTCTTTGAAATCATAGAACACTAAATTGTTACTTATCATGGAAAAACATTTTTGCTTCACCTATGAATTCAAATTTCTCGCTAAATTGGCGGCCACCTTGAGTTCGTTCCCCCTTTTCTTATCTACTTTCGTTGATTTCAAATTTTCTCATGTTGGCTTCTACTTTTTCTTCAAATATGATTTTCGATACTATACATTCCTGAATTTATGATATTGGAAGTGTCACAAAAAATGGTAAGAAAATTTCATGAAGGGACGACCGTTCATATTTTATTTAATCGCATGAAAGACCAAACTGAACTACACCATATTATACCGAAGGGTGGGTTGGCTACATGTTACTGGTTTTTGCTGCAAGAAGCATTACTCGTGAGGGAATTATAAATCATTTTATCAAAACGTGGCGGTGGTGTGAACATATTAAGCGGCGTCCCAATCTCAGGTCGCCATCTACAAAAATCACAGCGCATTTGTATCAAGAGCAAGAAGCAACTCAAAGAATGTTATAATGAACCATTTCTCATGTACAGAAATATCATGATGGTGAACGCAGCAAAAACAACATTACTATTTGTGATATTTTGTCTGTGGTGTATTTCACAATCAAGAATTTCTGATCAAAAACTCAAACAAGCCACCGAATTCACTTGATATTTATTTTCCAGAACTCAAATCACCACTTCAAGCAGCCGTTTTTGATAGATAGATGACATGAGGAAGAATTCGCATTAAGTATTGAAGTCGATTATGAAAAATGTTTCCAAAATATGACTCAATGATTGGTTATTTCGTTGGCCTAGGTCTACTGTTTCGGAATAAGCCTATATTTTCTAACAATCCTTCCCCCTTGGAGTTCACTTTGCCACATGAATTTTGAAACAAATCAAGTCACTATATGTTATGTTGATATTTTGGATTTAATTATGAATGTTAGGACCATACTGTATGCTTATTCATTGAGTGAACCTAAAAGGGCTGTTATATTAGTAAAGAGGCCTACTTTGAAGGCGATAAATTCGGACGAATTATATATAATTTGCGTTTCTTTGACTCATTCCTGATGCTTTTTTGGCATAGTAGTGAATAATGTCATGAAACATGTCCTAATATACAGTGCTTTTCTTTAATGCCTCCCTTTTTTATTTTTTGAACGGATCAACTCAAAAAATTGAAATTTGGAATAATGAAATCAATGCATGAATACTTTATTTTGAAGTCAAACTGACAAATGAAACTTTCAAGATGACGAGGGGGCGCCATCTGGGAAAAAAATTAAATGGAAAGGGGGGATCTTGTGATACATCTCTTTGAAGCTCCTGACAAATGCTTCACAACCCTAGAATATAATGTCAATGTCTTCAACTACTACAAAATTGCGCAACTTTAAATAATTGCCTGAATACGGTGACATTCAACTACCTAATAAGAGGTAATGAGCTTGAGGTCAGTTCAGAAGATGCTCGAAATGGTTGACTTGAATTTCTTGACAAATGAACAGTCTATCCGATATTTCACACCGAACATTTTCTAAGACAGCAACGTCAATATCTTTACAAATATTAATTATTCTCTGTCGTATATCCAATATTGAAGCAGGTTCAAATCTGGCGAGCGGGTTGGCAATTCCGTAGGACCTCGATGGTCAATCCAACGACCGGGAAAAGTAGTATTCAAATAGTTTTTTACTTGTCTGGAGTAATGTGGTGGTGCTTCATCTTGTTGGAATACTATATCCAAATCGTTTTCGACGATTTCAGTGATGAGAGGGTCAACAGTAGTTTTCAGCAAATTCAAATACAGTTCCCCTGATGAATTTTGATCAATCAATGAAAGTTCTACAATATGGTTTTTCAATATTCCTGCCCAAACCTTCGTCTGTGAACATTGCCATTTAAAAAACTGTACATTCGTCACTGCAGTAAATATTGTGGAGATAGGTAGGAAGTCTTGCATTGGTTTCCATCATGATTTCGCAAAATTCTGTTCTTCGATCAGGGTCATCATCTAACTGAAGTATCATTTTAAATGGTGTGCCATTTTAATTGTATATGAATGATACCTATTCCTCTTCAAAAGTCTCCACAGAGTACAAGGAGACGCCTCACAAACATTCGCGATGGAATAAGTGGACGGTTCAGGATTTACTAACATCCCACCACTTGCTGTTCTTCCGGAATGGACGGATGACCTGGGGGCTTTTTGTTATGTACACTTCCGGTAGTTGTGAATTTGGATACAAGTTCTCTCAAATATTTTTTACAGATCGGACGATTCGTAAAACGTTCATTGAAAATCCTGTCGGTCTCGTGAAAGTTACGCATCGCATCGTAAATAAAAATCACTAAAATTTTTTTTTCAATTGACGAGAATTGACCATTTTAGAAATTTTCGACGTGGTAACTTTTTACTAGTAAAACCGAAAACTAAATGAGAATATTTTAACTAAAAAATGATGTTAATTGTCGTACTGACACTTTTTGTCGTTTTAATAAACGAAAATTAACTCAACAAATCTCATCGGGTCATTGGAATTGCCACGTTGGAATTGGACGTCTCGCAATTTTGTAGTAGGTGAAAATATTGACTTCATATTCTAGGGTTGTGAAGTATTCGTCAGGACGTATCACAAGTCCCCCCTTTCCATTTAATTTTTTTACAGATGGTGCCCAGTCACCAAATTTCAATTTTTTGAGTTGACCCGTTCAAAAAATAAAAGGGGTGGTTATTACAGAAATGCACCGTATAAATTTGTGAAATTTCTAGCAACATTCATTATAAATTACTGAATATATTTTTGTCTCACACTCACACACCAAAACTTCCCAAAAATTTTGAAGAAATTACTGTAAGATTTTCGAGTTCTAGATGTGTTTCTGAAAGTTTCGGATGAAAACAGTAGTTTCTAACTTTTCATCAGCACCATTATTTTGGATAGTTTGGGATTAGAAGTTTATCTTGATTGTGTAGCATAGCATTGTGTAGCATGTATGATATCTGTTCTATTATGAATATTTGTGATACACATAAACACATTTTTGTATATTCCTTTTGAAATTATGTCAGAGGTTCTTCATTTCCTATTCCTATATAAACATAAGTAGAAAGTTAGTCAGTTGTTTCAACATTTCGAACACAAATATTGTCACCCCCAGAAATTACAAAATATTTTTTCATTGAGACAGTTAAAAATTCAAAAGATTATCACTTTCAGAGGTGTATACAAGTTTTGTAACTTCCATTCCAGGTATTGAGTTGATAGACGCAATTTTCATAATATATACTCATTATTAACTTTTTGTTGTTCCAAAATTTGAAAGTTTTGATTATTTCTTACAAAAATAGTATCACAATTTCCGTGTTCTCTACATCTGAATATATTCAGAAAATCATCTAGTCTGATACATATGATCAAAATAGATACCTAGATCGAATACCTCTTTTCAGACATGAATTTATACCAACCAAATCAGAATATCAAAAAATAGTTTTGTATTTATTTCGAAAGTATTTTTTCTTTTGTGTGATTCAATGTTTATGTGAAAGTAGATGTTTCGAGAGAAATTTTGCTACCATTTTGTTTCTGAAAGTTAGTTCTCTGCATGATCTACACATCTTTGTGAATAGTTTATTATGAAATCAATTGTTTTTCTTCTTTCTATGAAAGATTCTCACATTTTTTTCGTATAAAAATGGAGAAGTGAAAAGCGGAAACCTTTGCGAAAATCAATCTCTTCCAAAAATATACCTCTTTCACTTCAAATAAGAGTCCTATGGCTGGGATTGAATGATTGAATCAAAAGAGCGAATGAATGTCATTACGTTCTATCATCGATGACATGAGTAGATTCAACTCACTCGTGACCTAAGGCCTAAGTAATCTATCTTGTATACAGAAAACACCTTCTTTCCACATTTCTCTGGAGAGAGAGGCTAGAGAACTGCATAAACATACTTTTGCACAGACTGCACATATACATATACATGGACTGCTGATTGACAGTGGAAGTCACACCATTTTGGAAATGGCCTCTAATATTATGCCTCCGACTGTCTTATACAGTATTTTTCTTAAGTAGAGAGGACTGAATTTTCTGTAACAAGGAAATGTTGAGAGCAGATATTAGTTGGAGATGGATCAAAAAGACCTCCAGGTTGTTGTTTTCATTTGCAGACCCAGGACAGAGATATAAACCTGCCTGTATTTGAATCGACATTCTATGCTATGGAATTGTGTGCGGAGAGATTGGAGAATTCAACCTCTTACAAAAGTTAGAAAAAAATATTTTTGGACAGTCAAGCGCCATTGGAAGCTCATACCGAGCAACGTCTAAATTGGTAGCAAATTGCTAAAAATGACTCTCCTCAAGTGGAAGACTTAACAAATTGTTTCTGGTCTGGATTCCTGGCCTTACTGGCCTGGAAGGCAATCAGGCTGCTGACTTTCTTGCAAAGGAGAATGTTGCAAGCAGCTTCATAGGATCAGAACCTTTCATTGGCATCGCTTTAGGATTTGCCAAACGAACATTGAACACCTGGATGACAAAATCTTTCAGGAATGACTCCAAGGCGTTCATTACTTCTTCGAAGTTTGAAACCAAACAGTTTTTGGGCTACAAAAGTTATGAACTATGATGTCTAACAGGCCTTCTCACAGGTCACTGTCGTCTGAATCATCATATGCAGAGACCTGTTGGAAGACGGCGTATGTCGCCTCTGTTTGAAAAATGATGAAACAGTACAGCACATAATTTGTGTTTTACCCGCTGTGGACCGAATCAGATTTTCAGAGTTTAGCAGAGCCGCACTCTTATCATCTGACCTGAAATATCACTCACCATATAAACTAATCGGCTTCGTTAAGAAGCTGGGTTGATTTGGTCGAGTGTGAATAGTTGTTAGCCACAATAAACCCTTAGGGGTTGCGGTAGATAGTCGAATAGACCCACTCACTTCTGACCCAATCTAATCTAACCCAACTTCATCTTGTGATGTTCTTCATATTGGTGTTGAAAAGGCAAAAAGACAAGTGTTTTGTTTTGGACCCTCGATATCTGCCATCGAGGACAATAGTGTTCCATGTAAGCGAAGGATCACCGTTTTCATATACGATATTGTGTAGCAATGCTGTGAATGATATCTGATTCCATTCCATAACAAATATTTGGAGTATAAACTGAAAGGAAAAAAAAATCATGTTCATAAATAAGTACTCATTTCGAAAGGGCTCAAAGTGCTTTAAAGTTACGTCTTTGCATGATCTACAAATGTTTGTGAAGAATTAATTCTCGAATCAATTTTGCTATTCGTTTCTTTGGAAGATTTCCCCATTTTTCTGTATAAAGATGGACAAATAGAAACCAAAACCATTTTTCCCAACTTGAAATCATTCATTCATGATCCACTGTTGTTGATGCAGATGATTTTGAATTCTGGAAACCAAATTTGTTGAGTTTTGAACTCATTCGTTTTATCTTTCCTGGAAAACCATAAAAGTGAGATATCACAATTAAAAATACTCCCCACTCTTGTTGTGTTTGTTCTTGTGATGTTTGTAGTTCTTGGTATTGTAGTTGTTGTTGCTCTTCGCTTCAATTTTCAGTTTTTTCAATAATTGTTCTATTCACAAAATCTTCAAGATCATCAGTATTCCCTAAGACATTGTTGACAATTTCGTTTTCAAAATTTGTATGATTTCAATAAAGTAAAAATTTTTCAAATTCCTCGATGGAATCACCAAAAAATCACTCGTTAATAATGAATATTACCTTTGGCTCAATGATACTTTTGGGATCTTCATTTTACTGTCTTAGCATTGAATGCAAAATTACTTTTCGTACTGGTTATGGGGAATTCGAGAGTTGAATATCATCATAACTAAAAGACATTAATTGGTTCAATAATAAAATTTTCATTCTCATCTGATTCTTGCGATTGATACCAAAGCTCTATACAACGTAACAAACTACAAAATGAAACAATTCCTCATGCAAACGTCAATCAGAAACAAGGAAAAGTGAAAGTGAGAGAAGAACAAAAGACGGTGCAACAGTACCTTGACCACTGGGTCCATTTGTCGCATGTGCCAAAGCAACGAAGGGTGTGTGTGTGTGTGAGGTGAGGAGGGGTATTCGGTGGAAGGACAGGCTCGGGTTGTTACCTTTGACCTGCAACTTTGCAGTGTACCTAACCTCTGAGGCCGGGTTGCTCGCCACGCAGGTAAAATCGCCGGAGTGTCTCGAATCAAGGCTAGAAATGCTGAGGAGGCTAGAGTAAGGGTCAAGGGCCGAAACGTTGACGCCGAGGTTAGGCGTCAATGGTTGACCGTCCTTGAGCCATGAGACCACAAGGGGTGGATCACCTTTACTCACGCCGCAGACGGTACGAGTGCGCATGCCTTCTGATAGCCCGTCTTGGAAGGAAAAGGGCTCAATTATAGGGGGAACTGAGAGAAAACAAGAGAAACAAACATCAGAGATAGAAAAGGAAAAAGGATTTAAAAAACGCGTCGCACGAGCGCACGCCTGTTTACCATTAACCACTAGCTGCTGGGTGTGTGACACTTCGGCTGCCAGGTTCCTCACCACGCAAGAATAGTTGCCGTTGTGCTCCGGGGAGAGGCTCTCAATCACTAAAATGCTAGTGAACTGATCCACTTGAGTTATGGACATCATCTGCGCAGGTTCCACTGACCTGCCGTCCTTGTGCCAAGATATGGTAAGGGGCAAGTCGCCTTTGGTTACCGAGCAGGTCAGGCTAGCTCGATCGCCCACGTGCAAGGTGTCCTCTGCGTAGAAGGGGCTAACTTTCGGAGGAACTGTAAGTAAAGCATGATTAGCGAAAATATAAACACGAAATAAATTTCCAGGAATGTTCCTGCCGATCCATGACTGGGCTGCTGCCACTGCTGGAAAATGCATGTGAATGTGCTGTATTAGTGATGTTTATTCATGTAAAACATGCAATAGTCCAAGTGATGCATGTTTCACGAAGTGTTTGATGCACCCTGAAATTTTGTAAGGCTAGTATCTATGGAATGAGAAGTACGAATACATGGGTTTACCTATATACAAATTGAACTGAGAGCTAATGGCAACAATGTTAAATGTTAGAACTGAATTCTTACTGGGGTCATTTTTATCGTCTAAGTATCGTCATTGTGAATAATTGAAAAGTAAGATGATTCCATAAAATTTGCCCCCCGTAACAAGATAGCTTCTGCATATCGATAAGATGTATGAGCAAATAGTTGAACCAGTTCGTTAAATACTTTGAAACATCGGTAAACTGATCAACACTTCGCAGGTCTCTTATATTTGCGTCCTTAAAATGACATAACTAGTCATTGGGTTTCTTCATTATCAAGCGTCCTCATCTGCATAGGCGTAGTGTGTTCTGTTTCTTGTAAAGGTGACTTTGTTTTGTATTTATCAAATATATTTTATTGTATTTATCAAATAGACTGTTATATTTATCAACTTTAAAATATAAGATAGTGTAGCTTCATTATATAAGTGGACTGTATGATTTGAGAAAGTTCCCAATAGAATTTTGTTCGGGACACAAAAAAAAAGAGCGAGAGAGATTACGTGGCTGTGGTTCTCACCTGAGTGTATATCTGTCGGCTCTAGTAGCGGCTTGTAGAGAGATTTTTGGTTCCAGGAGGATGATCGTAAGAACCCGTTGGATCACACAATACTAGCTGGCCAGCAACTTTCTGAATTAATTGAGTAGGTT
>WOGP01006815.1:0-12137 GCA_015342065.1 Leptinotarsa undecemlineata | reverse complement strand
GAGCTCGTCAGATTTTCTAAGGGGGTGTTCAGTTTACCAAAAACTCTCATTCAATAATCTGACGATTTCGATCTGACGCAAACTCGCGGCCTTTATTATAATGTGCAAAAAAAAATTCGCCATTTTGAAAAACTCAAAAGCATCAGATTGATATATAAATGGTTCATCTTTATGTTCTAGACGTGCTGTCTCATAATCTGACGGATATCTAGAGGAATTCGCTTAATCTAACAAAAAAATATTTTTTTATTTCTTTAAATCATTGAACTCAATTAATTGAAAAGCTCCGAAAATAACATGCACATAAATATGTGAGCTTTTTAAATAGAATACTTGTATTTATAATAAAATAAAGAAATACTCAAAAATATTTAATTTTTTGTAATCAATTGATTAATTAATCATCATCTTCATCTTCATCACGAACGAGTTCTGTGATCAATTGTGATAGCGTCATGGCAACAGAATTCAGAGTGGGGAAGGAGTGAGAGAGTAATAGATAGATAAAAAGTGAAAGAGGAATAGAAACTCGGAGATGGAAATATAGGTATCACACAGCTGCACGCATTGAACTTTATCGACAAGTTTTTGTTATTTCCGGTTGCGGAAATCGTCAGATTATATATTTTTCGTTATCCTTGAATTATTTACTTCAAAATAAAAAAAAAATGCTACGCTCGAGATAGTCGAAATGACGTTATTTTTTACAACTTTGCTGCCCTCTCATTTCTTTACGTCACTCTCGAATTATCAGATTAGTGGAATATACACTTGATAGCATGTAATTAACTCACCCTACCTCAATCTGACGCGCTCGTGAATTTTTGATGATCAATTTTTTTTTCTAATCTGAACCTTTATCCTTCACGGGCAGCCTGATATAAGAGGCTCATATTTGATGGAGGTACTCAACCAAGTGCAAAGTATCCCCCTGTATATTAATCTGCCGCACTTTAGTAAATCCTGAAATCCTCGCTTGGGCTCCCCTATGAGTAAGAGTAGTATTTATACCCAAACCAGTATGATGGATTACACCTTACCAGAAGCATTTCGACCAATTAGTCTCACATCGTTCTTTTTAAAAGAGAGACTATGTGAGCAGTACATACGAGATGAAGTACTAGTTCACAATCCACTTCATCCAAATCAGCATGCATATACTTCGGGAAGGTCTACTGATTCAGCCCGTCACCATATGATTGGCAGAATCGAGAGATCATTGGACAACAAAGAATCCACCCTGGGTATATTCATAGATATCGAGGGAGCGTGTAATGAAACGTAGTAGAGTAATAAGTATCAATGTAGAAAACATCACAGTAAGAGGACTGGTCATGAGGGAATGTCCACGGGAAGTGGTATTATCACCCCTTCTTAAGGGGTGATAATTCTGGATACCCTAATTAATCACTTCAACAATAATGGATTCTACACAATTGCATATGCAGATGACATAGTTACCTTGCAGACCAGCAAATTTTGGAACACACTGTGTGATATAGCGCAGGATGAGCTCAAATCAATAGAAACTCAACGTATCTTCGAAACAAAGCGCCCTATCAAAAATCATTAAAGGACAAAATATCCTAAGAATAGTCCAAGGAATAGTTCGTTAAATTTTTGCCGCATGTTTAATAAACACCCTGTATAATCAGGGTTCTAGAATATACCCTAAGTTATAAGAATATATGGAAATGTCATACAAAACTTTTAGAGAAGCACTGAAAATGCATGAATCATTTTGAGTGAAAATAATGACAGCTGTAGATCTCTGTTATGATTTCATTATGTCTTGAATATTTTCATAAGATCGATTGTTTTGATGTATTGGGAATAGGTATTTACATACATATTTGAACAGTTTTCGATTTCTAATTCATCGTTAAACTTGACAGAATATCCATCAACACAAAATGACTATACTGAAAAGTATTTCACAACAGCATAATGGAACCTGATAAAGGACGGGAATCTGATCATCAATAATGTATCAAGGCCATCTCAGATCTTCGGCCAAGTAATCTCATATAGAAGATAGATTGCATCACATGCGTGATCATGACATTGGTGTGCGGACATTCACACCCACCAAAGGAGAGAACGTTATTGATACGATAAATATTGGTTAGGTTCAACCTCTCTTACGAAAATAGAAGGTGAATTCCTTTGAATGTTCAATTATCTAACAACTAAAGTGTTCGATTTCGTTTCTTTATAAAAACACATGAATATTTCGGTCTTATTCTATTGCTCGCATGAAAACTGGATAAGCGAATCTCAAATCAATCTGAAAAAAAATATCATTCAGCAGTTATTTTACAATTTTTCTCAATTTGGAAATGGGGTATTCTTCCAGAAGATATGAGTTTTTGCATGGTCTACAATTATTTGTGAATAGTTTATTTTGAACTCAATGTCTTCCTTTCTTCCTTTTTTCCTTTCTTCCTTTTTTCCTTTCTTCCTTCCACCCTTCCATCATTATATTCTTTCTTCCTTCCTTCCTTCCTACCTTTCCTTCTTTCTTTCTTTCTTTCATATTTCCTTTCTTCTTTCCTTCCTGCTTTTCTTCTTTAATTATTTTCTTCCTTCCTACCTTTCCTCCTTCCTTCCTTTCTAACTTTTTTCTTTTTTCCTTCCTTCCTTCTATAAGTCCTTTCTTCTTTCCTTCCTGCCTTTCTTCCACCCTTCCTTTCTTCCTTCTTCCTTCCTTCATCCTAATGATCCTTCGATCCTTCCTGAAGGTTAATGATGTGCAGATGTTTATCAAATGGAATCTGGAAGTATTCTGATTTTTGGGGAAAAAACCGAAAATTTCAGAATATTCAACAGAAATAATCCACATTAAATGAACACATTATCCTACGGAAACCAATTATTCGGCTCTGTCAATTAATGATTGCAATTTATTATTAACATTTAATTAAGAACATTATAATTAATGATATCAGAGAATCAAGTAATAAACCTAAAATCATCTGAAAACATATTAATAATATTACTGGTAAAAAGATTTCAAATAATCAACTCGAGCATCCTCCAACTGAGTTCAACATCCATTTTTCCACCCAAGATGATAAAATACCTGAACTTCTGCCCACTTCCAAAAAGTCATTTGAAGATTTCATTTTACAATCCAATATAGTTGCGCATACCTCACTTACTTTTCTACCAGCTACAGAAAAGGACATTCATGATGTAATCAACTGTGTTAAAAACTCACACGCCATAGATATTTTCGAACAGAGCACATTATTATTTAAAGAGAACATTACATTTCTTGTTAGCCCCATCACTCATTTAATTAATACTTTTTTGTGTGATGAGAAATTTCCTGACAAATTGAATATGGCAAAAGTAATACCCCTTCACAAGGGAGAAGACAGAAGAGAGCTCAACAATTATGGGGGAATAGCTTTAGTTCCGATCACGGCAAAAATTGTGGAAAAGTATATGTATCTTAAAATTAGGAAATATTTAAAAAGTAATAAACTGTTAACTGAATGCCAGTTTGAGTTTCGTAATGGTAGATCTACATCTGACGCAGTGACGAGATTTGTAGAGTTTGTAACTAAAGGATTTGAGGCATCTTCTAACTCATTACCTATTTTTGCGGATCTCAGCAAAGCTTTTGACTGCGTTTGCCATTATATTCTTATAAAAAAGTTAAAATTCTATGGTTTTTCGCACATAGCTGTACAATTGATGATCTCATATCTGCAAAGCAGATCACAATCAGTGTACTGTAATAACCAAATCAGTGAAAGTCTTCCGGTAAACAACGGAGTTCTCCAAGGTAGGGTGTTGGGACCACTTTTGTTTTTAATATATCTAAACGACTTACCCGAAAGTATGAATGCCGTGACAACTTTGTTTGCGGATGATGCAACATTCACTGTAATAGTGATAGATCCTCAGTAATCCAGGAGTGGAAAGAAAATATAATACATCAATCCACAGAATGGTTCACCGCAAATAAACTGATTATCAACGAGAATAAAACCGAAACACTTATTTTTGGAAAGAAAAACACATCTGAAGAACACGTTTTATTTTTAGGACATAACATTGATCCGAGTCTGAGCTGGAAAAATCACATCCAGCAGTTAACTAGCAGATTGTCCAAGACGATATTCGCAATCAGGAGATATAAATCAGTTGTAAACTTGGAAGCTGCTCTCTCCGCTTGCTATGGAATGTTTCATAGTGTCATGGTTTATGGTTAACTATCGTTAACTGGGGCTATTCCTGTCACATTACATCAGTATTTACCATCCAATACGAGTATTAGCGGCCATATCAAACACTGAGGCTTGTAAACCATGGTATATCAAATTCAAGATCGTGACACTTCCCTCAGCTATACTATATTATAACTTGATTAATATGAAAACACACAGACATAAGTACCGGATGAATGGAGGTAACCATAACTATTCCACAAGGACCAGATCCCATTTAGCAATTCCTCACAGGTTGACATCCACCCACAAACAGTTGATAGAAATTAAATTTTTCAATTCCCTTCCACAATCACTGAAAGATGCTGAAAGCTGAATTTAAACTAGTACTCAAGCATCACCTCCTTCAAACCGCCTATTATGATATATCTGATTTTCAGTACTCATCATGTTGAATTCAATATATACCTCAGGTTTACTATTTTTATATGTAATTATTTTTATAAATGGTTATTGTATGTTAGGTCCTTGTTATATTCGTAAGGAAGATATTTATTTATAAGACATATGTACATAGTGTGTCTATATATATGTTCAATTATTTGACAAATTGTGTTAATTTTAATTGTTCACTGTGATATTTTACATTTATACATTTTCACTTTTGAATCTCCTATATGTGAAGTATGTATATACACTTCTGTGTAATGATATGAATAAAATATCTATCTATTTATCTATCCATTCGGATGATGAACGCTATCCTGTTTTTTTTTCAAAACTGCTTTATGGAACATTTGGACAATATTCTATCAACATAAATTCAGAATATGGGGTTTTATCTCATTGGGGAATAAACTCACAATGATAGTTTGTGATTTTTAAAATGGTGGGAAATCAAGGAGTGGTTCATCCAACATCTCTTCAACTACCAATATATACTGTCTTCACTGCCGATACAGTTGGTAATACATGTTCAAAGTAACAAAACCCATTGAAATATATTTCATCTAGGTTGATAAACTCCACAGAAAACTTCTATTTGCTCAAAAATTGAGGGTTAGCAAAAATTTTTGTATTCATCCCAAGACATTATTTTTTGTTTGAAGGTAATTGACAATGTTTCATGAAGAAATTCACTAGTTCGGACTTCCATTGTCTGATATTATATAAAATGATTTGAAATCCTTGAAATAACTGAAACTAAAATAACTAAAAAATAAAAATTATATTAAGCAAAAAACCTGAAATGAAATAATAGTGAAATAAAATACAAGTAAAATAGAACAATTTGAACAAAACATAAATAAAATAAAATAAAAAGTTAAGAGATTCCAAACCAAGTTAAATCACGACGTTTCGATTGTTAGTATCCGCAATCGTCTTCGGGTGATGACTGGACCGATTTCTATTTATAGGTCATTTGAGTACTTCAACTTATCTCTGCTTTCTTTTTCCGTTTCACTGGTTTAGTGGGGATGATCGTTTTGGCGGGAGTTGGCGCTTTATTATGGGTTTCCGTATGTTGTGTATCTCTACGCTAGCTTGGCTGAATACATTGTTGGATAACATGTATGCGACTTCTTTGAATTTCCTCCTAAACCAATGTTCCTCTTTGTGCATCATCTCAGCTTGGGACCTTTCGATGTTATGTTGCTATTCCTGATTTGATGGTTTCCCCTCGCTGTGTGTGTTTCTTGTGCTCAGCAATACGAACATTCAATGGCCTCTTCTGCTACGAATAGTGTTTCCGGATCTAAAGCAGATTCAGATGTTGTACTTGGATCCAATTTTTCGTATCTTTTCCCATAATCCTCTGATGTAGGAAAGTGCAATCACTGGTTGTGGCGGCTTTTTTCCTTTCGGGGCTTCTGCTATCTTTTAGCCAAAGTCTGTTCCACCATCGCTTTGGAGTAGCCATTTCGTTGAAGATCATTTTTGATGATGTCTATCGAAATCTTCCTTCGTATCACAAAGTCCGAGAGCACGGTTTGGTAGAGTTTTGATGATTCCTCTTTTAGTCGATCGATGATGGTTGGATTCGTGGTGTGAGTGGGTTTTCGGTATACAGATGTTTCTTACTTAGTGTCGGTCCTCTTCACCAATACGTCTAAGAATGGCAATTCGTTGTAAGTTTCCTTCTCGATTGTGAAAGTGATGGAAGATCTTACGCTGTTGTTGTGTTTCAGGAAGGCGTTAGTTCAGTATTCCCATGGTTCCATATTATGAAGGTATCATCAACGTATCTCAACCAGACACGATGTTTCTTGTGGGCTAATTCAATGGCCAGAGTTTCAAACCACTCCATATATATGTTACCTATGACTGGTGTAAGTGACGATCCCATTGGCAGTCCTTCGTCTTGTGTAAATAATTCGTCCTTCAGTTGGAAATAACACAGCCTCTAGTTTAAAAAATCTGTTTCTGACTCTTTAAAACCTGTTTTTCCGCTTAATCATATGAACGACAACTCTCAGAAGTTGAGAAACTTGTGCTAGCTAATAACTAAACGAGGTCTTACCTTTTAACGTGTGATTCCTAACACGGTAGTAATTCCATAATTACTTCTAGAGGTAAATTCGTTATATCTTTCAGGTCCTCGTCTTCGGATAGCTTCCTCTGTATGATTTGGAGTGCTTCTTCGACCGGAACGTTGGTATAAAGGCTTTCCACGTCGAAACTTTTTAGTTGATCTTCATGTGTGACTTCAATTGCCCCTAGTAGTTCGATAAAATGCCTTGAATTCTTCACAAAAAAAGATATTTTTTCTTGTAATGATTGTATTATGGGGAGTAAAAATCTAGACAAGTTTTGTGTAGCCGAATCTCTGGAGCTAATGATGGGTCTGAGCCGAACGCCCTTCTTATGGATTTTGTTATGGATTATTTGTTATTTTTACAATTACCTGTGTGGAAGTTCGAACTAGTAAAATTAACATAAGATAGCTAATTTGTATTTTTGTATCTATTCACTCGGTTCATTCAGTTCCTCATAACTAAATATTAATAGGTTGCAGAAACCATACCTACTGACCTGCTTTTCAACTACACATAGTGCACATACAAAACCGTTCATCCACATGATTCGTTGAAGATAACAGAGTTGATCTCGCTTTGTGAGTAGAGGATTTCAATGAGAAACATTCTAAGCAAATTCTTTATCTTGCACAAATATCATTCCATTCAACTTTGAAAACTACTTCTACTTTGACAATCTATCGAGTTTTATTTTTCAAGTAACGGACATATTTCACTAAATAGAGATTTTGGGAGAATACTTCTAAAATAAAAAACATAATATTTCGTAACAATTTTAATGTAAGAAATCATTTTGACAACTCTCTGTTTTCCTGAACGATTGCGTATCCAATTGGAATGGTCCTCTCCAATTGAAAAATCCTTACAACTTCTATTGGTCAATCTCCTAAGTAGGAACGTTATTTCATGATAATGTTCTTCCGCAACGTAGATCGTAAATAAAGAGAATATGATACGATCTCGGCATGCATTTCGGTCTCTGCAGTATTGGAAAGAATTCAAAACTTATGGTTCTCATAACGTTCGTGTACCGCATTCCATCCTAGGAGCTACTAAGTTTCTTCTAATTTATTACTTTATCTCGTGAAAACATTCATAGTTTTCTATTTATCAATATTAGGGTCAGAAACACGGCCTCAACTGTTATTGCGAGAGGTTGATATAAATCATACTCTTGCCCTAATTAGGTTTTTTCGAGAGGTAATTTATCACGGAGTGGTTAGACTAAAAGCACTAATGTTTTCATGATATCTCCTCGCCCATACATTTTCATTTAACATATTAACTAATATCAATGGGATAAATCTATTGTATGCTTAGTCGCTTCACTTGATTTTGGTTAAGAAATCATTCAAATTAGCAAACCAGAAAAGGCATTGGGTAACACATTTTTAAATTATCAGTGAAACGGGTTATTAGTGACGGATAGAAACTAAACTTTGAATTCACTAGATATTCAAAGACGCCATCTTTTCTTCTAGACATTTTACCCCCTATTGAACTCAAAATGTCAAAAGATTTCAAAAACTGCCACCCCTCTCTTGAATAAACGGTGTCTATCAAAAAAATAAAGTAAATGTTCAAATTCCGCAGCCAATGTACATTCGATTTGCGATTTTTTCATGTTTTCATGTTGATACACTCATCTGGAACATATGTTCACAGTTTCAGTTCTGAATGTTGACAGTGGCATACTGTGATTGTACTCTGAGTCAGAAAACTATTCATTAATGGTACAAGCTTTTCACAGAAGGTGAAACTGTTGAGGAAGTGAAAAACATTGTTATGTAGAATCGTCAAATCACTATTAGAGAAGTTACTGAGGATATCGGCATATCGGTTGGCTCATGCCTTGCAATTTTTTTGTAAATTTTGGGTATGAAGCGTATGTCAGCAAAGTTAGTTACAAAATTACTGACTTTCGACTAAAAAACCGTCGCATGAGCATTGTTTCAGTTTTCTTCAAAAGGGTCAGAACTGATAAAGAAGCATGGGTATTCGGTTATGACATCGAAACCAAAGTCCAATCATCCCAATAGAAGAGACCAGCCAATTTCGATCAAATGTCAAAGTGTTGCTTACTGCTTTATTCGATTACCGTGTCGAAGTGCATCAGGAGCTCTTGCCACATGGTCTTACGATCAATAAGGATTATTATCTTGAAGCTATACCCTGCTTGCGGAAAGAAATGCGAAGTTAACGTCCAGTATTGTGAAAAAATGATTACTTGTTCGTAATTTACTAGCCAAAAACAACAGCTAATCATGCATCAGCCACTGTATTCACCAGATTTGCGTTCCTGTGACTTTTTCCTTTTCCCAAGGTTGAACAGACCCATGAAAATAACGCTGGCAAGTGTATTACATCTCAAGGGGACTACTTTGGAGGACATTCATCAAGAACTTGATGAATGAATAATTTATTAATGAGAAAAATAAATTAAAAAAAAGGTCTCGTATGTTTGTGTCCTTTTCCCGTGGGTTCACCAATACCTGACTACACTGTACAATAATCGAACTCAACTTTATTTCACTATCAATACAACCAAACACTTCAACTAAAACTTCAACTATTATTCAAATATTCATCGCCTCATTAGATCGCCCTTTACCGCACTGTCACTTAAACTTGACTATATCGATATACTCGTAGGTAGCGTTTATATACGATGAACTAATTATCTCGACGTTGATAGAGAACTCGGCAGAATTCCATGGAAATGGCGCGAACATATAAGAAGAGCCGCGAAACGTCGGCCGAGCTGGGCGCGGTCTTGACAACGTCACAATTGATTTATGGCTACTAGCGGCGGCCAGCATTATTTTCTTTGGAGCATGATTTACAACACTACCCCCTTCCCTGAGATTGTTCGCAACATTCCAAAAGGGAACATCACGACTTATCTACAGACTCAGTCTCTCTATGGGAACAATTTTAGGCTTGCTTCTGGATGACTATTGGATTCTGTACACCAGATCGTTAATCTTCTTGGTAACCAAGTAAGGTACTTGTCATGATCTCTGCGATTTGGGACAAACATTTTCGACGTTGGGGTTGGTAGAGCCACACTGCACTGCCTTCCTTGAAGCTCACCGGCAGCGACATTTTGTTAAATCTTATCTTCATCCTATTGCTGCAAAGCTTTAATTTAATTCTAGGAACAGTCTCTCCTTCAGATCATTCACGTAGTCTGAAAGGGATACCTCTTGAGATTCATCGGATGGACTGCCACATATTACATCTACCGGAAGCTTCCGTTCTCAACTAGTTAACAACATGGATGGTGTATAACCTGTGGCATCATGTTGAGAGCTCCTATATGTCAACAGAAAAAGAGAAACCAATTTATCTCTGTCCCTTTGGTTTTTGGAGACAAACATCGAGAGGTAGTTATTTATGGTGCGATTATGCCTCTCGACCATTCTATCGGACTGTGGGTGAAGAGCAGTTGTTCTTGTCGTCTTTATTCCTAAAAAAATCATCATTTCGTTCTATAAATCCGATTCGAAGTTACCTGGCGATCACTTTCTATAATAAAGGTTCTGCCACAGTTTTAGCCTCTTGGTTGAGTAAGGAGTTACTGCTTCAATCTTCCTCTTCGCCTTTTCTTCGACCCCTTTCTCGAAGAGCACAAGTTACAGCGTTTACACCACTCCACCACGTCTCGGCGGCAATTGGCCCAGTAGTACCTCTCGCGCACCCTCGCTATTTACAACGAAATGCCCTCCGGTGCGGCCATCGTGGAGCTGTTTGCGAGTATTCGGAATACACGTCTTTGTTAGGTTTATCTGGAATTTGTGGGTTCTTCTATCTGGGCTTTCCCATTTCTGAGTGAGTAGATCATCTCGAATACAGAAAGCGGAATTGTCTGACCTGGAATTATTATATCAAGTTCGGAGATATTTATCTTTTTGGTGAAAACCGATGTCTGGGTTTTTGTGGCATCGAATTGAACCTGGTTAATTTCACCCCAATTCGAAATTACTTGTAGATCCAACAAGATATGCAACCTCCTGCTGCCGATGAAAATGTTCCTCCGTAGCCGATGCCCTGAACTCCAAATGAAATGACGAGACATGTGAGCTGTCGTCAGCAAAGCAATATATTGGATTCTTGGTTTTTTCCAGTTAGTCGTTGGTATACAATAAAAAGAGGGCTGTAGACAATATGGATCTCTGGGGTACACCAGCATTGATGGTGAAAGTATTCGAGAGGTATCCATCGACGGCCACTTGCAGGAAAGTTCTTTCAAGAAGCTGAATAGCCACATACAAACATGAACCGACAAGCCATAGCATCGATGTTTGGGCAGCAAAACCTCATGCCACACACCATACCATTTTTGAACGCCTCATTAGATTTCCAGTAGTAACAAGTCATAATAGATATGAGCAGATTGAAGACACACATTGAATAAAATAGGGGACCCGAACCTCAAACAATATATACGCTGTGAAAACGACCAGAACACTGCATCCGTTGTCTCATCGTATTTTATAATGTTTGCCGCAGTTGTAAACGAAACAATCCAGTTGACACGTTACACGTTAATAATAGTACTTCGATCAGCCACTGAAGATATCTGCCGCAGTTGCAGTAGAAACGTACAGAAATTATAACCAAAGAAGACCATGGCAAAACCTGGAACACCCAAATCTTTGACGCTAGCCGTGAAAGCCTACATTCCTGTAAAGATAAATTAGTTTTGACGCAATTTTCTCTGAACGTAGAAGTGACATATCAGAAGTGCATATTTCGCTTCTTAGTCATAAAAAATAAAAGCGTGAGAGTTTTTTCAAGAAAAACTTATACAACGTGTATACAGGGTGAAATTGAATTTTTTGTTCGCTTTTTGAAAATAACTCTTGCAAAAAACACGTTATTTGCGCAAAATTCGGTACCCGGGGTATTTTTGACGTGGGAAATCATAATTTCGTATTAATTTTCATGTAACATCCAGAGTGTGCTGCGTACGCTGCCATTATTTATTTCAAATTGCCGTAACTTTTTTGACAGTAAACTTTTGGCACTTTTCATGAAAAAACCTAATTCCCACACCGTTTCCAATTAAAAAAAGGAAACCTCCCCAACAACGCTGGAGGTGATCGTTTTCGAAATATTTACAATTTTCGATATCGATGCATATTACTTTATAGTCAAATTTTATTTCAATAATTTTTGTCAGTCTCCGCTTGCAAATTAAGTTAATTAAATCGAGTGGGCTATGAAAATTTGTTAAAAAAATAGAAGTTCGCTGCCACATTTTCAACTATTAATTGACAAATTCACAGTTCGGAATTTCTAAAGTAATTTTTTGGTACCATGCTCGACTTTACGAATGCTGAAATGGCTGATATGGTTTTTGCATACGGCTTGGCTGACGGAAATTCAAGCGAGGCCAGACGCATCTATCAGGAAAGGT
>WOGP01006814.1:0-12137 GCA_015342065.1 Leptinotarsa undecemlineata | reverse complement strand
AGCTTTCGCATGCCCAGATATTCATGCGCGATATGTCTAATTCGTTCCTTTGATATCTTTAGAGCCACAGTTATCCCGATCAACTTCACTTTGTGGTCCTCCAAAATTATTTTGTGAACTTTTCTGATTGTTTTCGTCGGTAACAGCCTCTTTGGGGCGTCCACTGCCTGCATCGTCCTAAGTGCTCATTTCACCCCGTTTAAACTAGCCAACCACTTCTCAACGGTTAATTTTCCTGGTGCAAAATCCGAATAATGATAATCAAGTCAAGCAATGGCTTCAACAATATTTTTTTCGACAAAAAGCAATGCTTATTAATACACAAAAGTCCTTTTCATCTATTTTCTTCACTCAAAATGTTCTATTCACAAGCGAATTGTCCGACAGCTGTGAAATTTGTACACGTGTCTTTATAAGGTTAGGGTTAACTGAAAATTATATGAATTCAATACTGGTAGCTCCATCTGTGTGTTAGCCTATAAGCTTTTCAGCTCTTCCAGTAAAGTTGAATGAACTCTCTTAATGTCTTTCATAGCTTTTCATTTGATTGTCATGAATAGGCATATCTTATTAACATTTTTGCCACTATCAAAAAGCTGCTCAAATGGCTGAAGTATCTATCTGCTTGGTTGACTTCACCAATCAAATTCAAACAAGTAAATATTCTGATTTGTAACTGTTTAAAGTAACTAATCGCTGTCTGTACATGGAATATAAGTATTGGAGAAAAATTATTGTTGGGGTCTTTATTTATGAAAATATTTTTTTAAATCTGTGCGCTAATCTCAAAAATGTCTTATTCAATTTGGCGTCAAACATTAGCTGGAAAAAAATCTGTGAAAATACTGTTTATTTGATTTGGCTGAAACTTTGTTGACAATATTCATAGTTTGCGAATTGATTTTCAGATAAATGAATCGCAGTGGAACATTTTACTGTTAGAAAATGTGGAAAGACCCAAAATGAACGAAGTCGCGAGTAAACAGCTTGTCATTAATAGTTATATCTAACAAAATACATTAACAGGGTATCGAAGGTGGCCTACCTCAACTTATTCATATTCGATTAAAAATGAAAGGTAAAATATTCGCAGATATTCAGTTTTTCGCTTATTGATTTATTAAAGAATTAAACATAATATAACGTAGATAATAACATGACAATTCAATCAATTCTCAGTGACTGAAGTATGTTGAATATGCATAACCTTAATAACCACTTCAGATCTAGCGTCAGTGAAAATATTATCGTGATGTTATTCTCATTTATAAACAAAAATTTTTCCATGCGCGCACGATAATTAGGAAATGTTTTATTCAGTACTGTAAAATTTAATGATTATGCTCATGATAATGTATCAGTTAGGTAGAGTGAAGCACAACAATAATAATTTCAACCTATATACTTCTCCCACACAATACTGTACGAGAGTACAGTATTTATTTAAAAAATAAAAATTGATAAAAATAAAAATTGACCTTATTTAAAAAATAAGGTCAATTTTCATTTTTATCAAAACATATTTATTTATCCATCAATTTCTATTTTGTCCCCTTCCCAGTAGTCCGCCTCAGATATAATACCCTTGTGCTAACGAAAAACTTCTGATTTACACTTTCTGGTATATCCTTCAGCTCTCTCAGCGATTCGGTTTTTATCTTCTCAATTATTATAAAATACTGTCCTGTCCAGAATCTTTTCAATCTTGGGATCAGTCGCAGGGGACCAAATCTGGTGAATACGGTGGCTGAAGCATGATTACAGAGTTGTTTTTGACCAAAATATTACGAACAAGCAATAACGGGTGTTCGATAGAGTTTACCAACATAAAAAAAATCGGTAATCTGATGTACTTAGGTACGTAGCCTGCGAAATTTGAACATACACCTCATTTTTTCAACAGACCTCGTTTAAAACTTTCCTATCAAATGCAGATCGAGAAGATATATAAATTGACGACAGGAAAAAAATTTAAAGAATAAACATTCGATATAACCGAAATATTCATGTACAAATATTCTTTATGCTATAAAACATCTGTTTTTTGGAAGTAATTTACAGTAATAGAAGGATCTCGAATAATCTTCGCTCCGTGCCAGAAAACTCACAGTTAGAACCAGATAGTTGTAGGGGAGATAATTGATAGTTTGGGTTTTTTTGGATTTTATTTTTCAATCTGAGTAGTTCACCCTATTGGTGTTTAGGTAGATGCTTAGAATAGTCTTTCAGGTTTATTTACTAATAATAAAAAAATTTCACGAAAAATCTTGGAAGTTACAGGCACTGGGATTGGCACGAGTATACAGTAGGAGCACAAAAACTGCGATGAATTAAAATATTACTATTTCATGTATTTTTCAAAAGTGAAAGTTGGTATAGACAGGCAGAATTCCGCCAATAGACAGTATCAAAATTACTTGCGATGGAAGCACTCGCCTGTAGAACTTTATTCAAGCCTGTCTGACAACTTACTTTCTACTTTTGCAATAATCCCAAACTTGCCTTTCACAATTAGAAAGTCACCTTGAACAGCATCATTGCTATTTTTAAGGCACTCGCTGTCTTCATTTTCTTCCCATTCAGAAGAAGAATACTTCATGATGACTTCTTACATGTATGCATCCAAAAATGTTTCTTCGAAAACCGTACGTTTTCTTCAAATACTTTCTATTCACAGCCTTGAGTTTTTTGACCACCTTCTCTCCTTTTTCTTCGAGTTCTTTCTATACCAGTGGGTCTGTGACAATCATACTCTCTCTTCACTTGGTTGTGAACCCTTTGATATACTGATTAGGAATGTATATACGAGCCCGTGCCCGAGCCGAGCTTTTCCGAACCATGAGAGGGTCCTAACTATTTACACCTTCAAAAGATAGATTTATAAAAACACCAAGTGAAGTATCAAGTATTTGAGTGCAATCACAGCATCTAACTTCCTTTTCAACCCTCTAAGAGTTGCCTTTCGCTAAACCCCGACGTTATATATCGATAACGAACTTTGTGAACTGCACTTCTAACTGGAGAAATAAATAACCTACAGAATGGTTGAAGTAGTATCTGAGAGTGAAATTTATTTTCAAAGTTAGGTGAAAACAGCGCAAATCTAAATGATCGAGGTCGATCACCCGTTTCTTCGGTGTCGATATTTTTCCAGTTGAAAAAGCGCTGAACTACTTTATGACTGTCGTACCTTCGAGCGTCGTGTGGTCGTGTTAAAATTGGGCTAGACTAAACAAATGAATATATTGCATCGTACCGATGATCATGCTTGGGAAGGTTTTTGTGGCTAGCGTAGCTGAAGCGCGGGCTTGGGAGTTTCTTGCGACACACAAAAAGTCAATCATCAGAGCCCGTCAAGACGAGATCGGGGGTCTCATCCGTCAGGCATTGATGCTGAGGGAGGTGGCCTAAATGGGGGAGTTATTTTATTTGTGAGCGCGTGGAGCGAAATTTAAGGAAAATCGGTAGTGAAATCATAAACCGGTAATGGGTACAGGGGAGTTTGAAATTAAAGTGCTGATGTTGAAAACACACCGGGTCAACGGAACCTATGGTTGACCATGAACCACTCAGAGAGGCGTTATATGAGTGTTTCTTTTTTTACTATCCAGTTGATATTGAGAGAGAGAGTTCACATATTATTTTGACTGAGTCCACTTCCTATTTGCAAAGAGATTATATATTGTAGGGCTCCAGGTGCTGATAGTTTAGCTAGAGTTCATATTACAATTACAAAAAGGGCTAGAGTAAAAGTAAAACTGAAAGTATTTTGTACTGAGTTGGTGCATGTGTAGTTATTCAACAGGTTAAATTAACAGTAAATAGTAGGGTAACATTGGCGGCATTCCCTTTGTTCAAGTTTCTTTGATTTTGTAGAATTTTATATATTTTTTGTTACAAGATTTAACACGTTGATTTTTTCATTCTGTCCATGGAGTCGATGTTTCACTTATTATACTTTATATTTATATTTGAAATCTTGGACTTTGATTTTCTCTTGAACTGAGAAAAACACCATCCTCTTAGAGTAAGTTGAAGTTAAGAGAACTGAAACATATAAAAGACTTTTCATCAATCTATCGAGAAGATAATAGTGAATTAAAATCATTTTAATTAAGATTAAAATTCAGTTCTGGAACCACATAATGAGAGAGAATATAAGTAGGTATACCAAATGATTGGATTTCAAAAAGACCGGCCTTTGTGCTACCTTTTGGATTTAGCAGAAATACACAAGTTTTGCAATTGAAAAATCAGTTGAAACAACTTCTCAAACCTCTTGTTTTCATTATTTATATTTAATGAATAATTTATCGTTTCTATGAAAACGTAAGACATATTTCAATGAGTCAAAAAAACAAATAACACTGAAATAATACACAGAGTGAACAAAGCTGTTTCCCCCACTCCCACTCTTTGTTCACGTTATTGAAGAAATGGATAATGCATTTCTATTTTCCATAAATGTCATTCTTAGAAGTGGCTTGGTGAACATGTTTGCAAGTTGTTCCTCTGAACTGACATACGATAAAGATAGCAATCTACTCTCTACTTGTTCCCTTATGTAATGAAATTTTATGTTGATATGTTTGGTTTTCCTGTGATGTTCTTGATTTTTAACCAAACTAATAGCACCTTGATTATCGACGAACAATATATTGTCAATTCTTCTACTACAATTTTCAATTCATGTAGAAATGAACGTATCCAAACAATTTCTTGAGTGGCATCAGACGTTGCTATGTATTCTGATTCGGTTGTTGACCTCAATACCCATTTTTGTTGATGTGAAGACCATGTTACGATACCTCCATTCATCATAATTGCGTAGCCAGTTGTTGATTTGCGAGTATCAATGTTCCCGGCAAAATCTGCATCAGAAAAGGATTGCAAGTTTATTCTTTTTGTTCCATATTTGATACCAACATCACGACTTCCTTTCAAATATCTGAATATTCATTTAACAGCAACCCAATGTACCTTTATTGGCTTTGACAAGAATCTGCTCATTTGACTTACTGCATAGATAATGTCTGTCCTTGTTACCGTTGCCAAAAACAATAAAGATCCTACCGCTTCTCTGTAGGGTTTAGATTCCATTTCCTGTTCTTCACTAGTCGTGCGTTGTCCCATTTCCTGGACTACATTTGGATCTGCTGGTGTTGAATTCGGATTGCAGTCGAACATTTTGAACTTCTCTAGGATCCTTGATAAATATACCTGCTGACTTATGAAAATCTGGTTTAGTTCTCTTTCTCGATGTATTTCAATTCCCACAAAGTAATCTCCATTTCCGGTAGTTATTTTGAATTGTAATGCAAGTTTCTTCAATACCATATCAATAATTTCAGTTGACTTCGATAAAATCAGTCCGTTGTCTACGTAAAGAGCAATATATATCTCTTCTCATTGAAACTTTGCGCTAAAAAACACATTTGTCTGCATTCAGGTGTGCAAAAGAGAATTTGTTCATAAATTTTACAAATTTTTTATTTCAGCAACGTGGATCACTACTTTCAAATTCTTCTGGTTGACACATGTAAATATTCTCTTGAAGATCTCCATTTGAAAATGCCGCCTTGACATCGAATTTCTTTATTTTCATGTTTTCAGTTGCCGCCAGTGCAAGAATTCGCATTGAGTCATATCTAATCACTAGAGAAAACGTTTCGTGGTAGTCGATTCCAGCTGTTTGTGAATAGCCTTTAGCTCACAATCTTGTTTTGAATCTGAGAATAGTGCCGTCCGGTTTATATTTAACTCTAAAAACCCACTTGCAACCAATAGCTGTTTGATCTGTGGGAAGGTTCGCAAGACACCAAGTTTTGTTCCAATGAGGCCATTTCTTCTTCCATAGCTTTTCTCCATTCTGTTTTGAAAGCACTAGACATTGCTTCTGAATACGTTTTTGGTTCATAGATGAGAGCTATGTCATAATTTTCACGATATCTCAATGGTATATTGATGTAGGCTCGATTTGGAAGTTGAATACTGGATGGATTTTATGATTATCAATGATTGAATCGTCCTGCTTGGGATCTTGATGAAATTCTGTTTCCATTTCATTGCATTCTGCTGCAGGGTTCGTACTGTCTCTTCCTTGAAGTTCTAGGTTCCTTGGGGCCGTTTTTTTGCGACTATATTTTCGTTTAAGTTAACATTTCGCATAATTGAGATTTTCTTCGATTGGGGATCAAGAAGTCTATAATTAGAACTGTAACCATCATATTCAACAAATATCATTTTCTTTGATTTCTGTTTGAATTTGTTCCTGAATCTTTTAGGAATATGTGCATATGTTTCAACTCCAAATTTCTTCATATGACTTAGATACAACGCTTTTCCTGACCATTTTTTGTAGGGTGTTTCATTGCCTGTTTTCTTACAAAGTCGACGGTTCAGAGTGTAAACTGATGTGTTGACTGCTTCAGCCCAGAGTTCGTCTGATAACTCATTATTTGCAAGCATAGCACTTTCGACTACCTACTGTTCTCATATCTCTTTCAACTGTACCATTTTGTTCAGGATTATATGCGAACCTTCTTTCATGTTTGATTCCTCTCCTTTGTAAATGATTTTTGAATCGTTGGTTAATATATTCTGCTCCATTATCTGTCCGGAATATTTTCATTTTAAGGACTCTCACTTTGTCTTTCGAGCACTCTCTCAAATTCCAGGAATTTAGAATACTCATCACTTTTGTGTTTTATGAAATACACCCAGCGATATGAGGTGTACTCTTCTTTGAACAGAACGAAGTAATCAGCTCCACCAATGGATGTAAGAGTCATCTTCCCACTTACTTCGGAATGTATATATTCATAGGATCTAATAGCTCGTTCATTGATATTAGCTTTGAATGGTTTTCGAGATTGCTTCCCAAATTGGCAGGATTCGCAGAACAAACCTTCTGTACTAGCTATTTTCCTGACATTATTATAACCGGTTCGGAGACATTTATCTTTTTGGATAAAATCAATTCCTGGGTTTTCGTGGCATTGAATTGAACCTGGATGTTTAAATTTTCCAACTGGGGCGCCAGCCGCGGGGGAAAAAGGCGCGTCCATAAAACAAAATAATCTTTTCATCACTGTTTCTCCATGCTCTCAAATTTCCGGTGGGGGGAATTTATATTTAGTATCAGCATTACACTCGTGAAGAGCCGGGGCGGTTCGCTACTTTATTAATTCAATTACAACCTCATGATTCGTTAAACCTACTCATGTCATCAATGACAGTACGTAACGCTAATTTGATTTATTCCCAGCCATAGGAATCTTGTTTTAAAAGAAAGGTATATATTTTCAGGGGAGATTACTTTTAGGGATAAAAAGGTTTTGGCTTTCCACTTCTCCATCTCAATGCAAAAGAATGTGGCAATCTTCCAAAGTCTACAAGACTTTGATTTCTTGATTTCTGATATCAATAACTACCCACGTGATTTCCAAGAAGCTTTTGGTAAAGTGGATCGAGAGCGATTCGTTTTCATACAAAATAAAAAGTTACATAATATGCCAACTTTGAATGCCAATTTTTTTCGCCAGTATCAAATACGTCTCAACACACGCGCAGATTCCATTTGAAATCAACATGTCTTGAATAAATTAATCTGTAGAATCGCATTTCCAGTTTTATAATATAACTTCGTTATTGGCAGACACCTCTATTTAAATACTTGTCCTGTATCGAGGACGTTCAGAATATAGAAAGAGTTTGCATCGAACAGTTCACTGAGTGTTTTTTTTATTGAATCCGTGGAAAAATTTTAAAAGCCTTCTTGTGTGAGCATGTACGACAATTTAGAGAGCAACAATACAAAGTATATAATCGAAAGGAAACCTGAAATTTGGAAAGTTGAGCCTTCTACTGCTGCGAAAAATTGCAGGAATTTCATACGAGAAATTGTCGATAACTTGGATCTGAAGCCGAATCCAGAAAAGCCGGTTATAGCCTTATCAATAGGTTTGTGCTTACATTCATAACTTCTTAGGAATAGTTCATATGCTCTTTATATCTTCGTGACATTTACGACACAGACCAATTATTTATTCAGATCAATACTGTAAGATTTTACTGATGAAATCTGCCAATATAGAAACGTTGTCAAGACAAGTTTAACGATTCATCAAAACAGTTTTTTAATAGGTGGAAGTTCATTCAAGATTACCGCGTAATTTTCCAAGTAATTTTCAGGAAAAATGAGATAGTATCTATTTCCTAAATTTTTGAATATATTAGAAAAATTTCACCGTTCTCAATTTTTATTTGAGTTAATATTTATGTTGAAATAGGAACAATTATGGATATTTAAACGATTCAATTTATTATATACTGCTGCCAAAAATTACTCGTTTTTTTTAACGATTTTTCAGTGATATTACTGACACACTGTTGTTCAATTTGTAATATTCAATCTCCTGTCATCAAAAAAGGTTGCCACAGTTCTGCAAAGGCAATGCACGTTTTTGTAAATTTGATTTCTGAATTTTACAAATTATCGTTCATACTATAATTCAATTTTTTTTTGCTACCTTGGGGGCTGTCTGACTTGTCCATTTAGTCCAAGTCTCCAGAAAACACTGCAGCCTCTTGGGCTTATTGTGTTTATTCTCTCATCTTCTCATGACACCCAATGCATCAGTCTCGTTCCCTGTACTCATTTGTACATATTTTCCAATTTAAATGCACAATAAATTTGCATGTCATGTGTTAACTGCAATATGTCAGATAATTATGAAAATTGAAGGTATACAATGTATATAAAAGTGGTCCCAATACACTACCTTGTGGAACCCCTTCGTGAATCACTATGCTAATTGATATTTCATTTTCTATTTTAACACACTTAGTTCGGTTTGATAAATATGGATTTCAGAAAACAACAAGCAGAAGTACTCAAACCAATAAAATGTAAAATTGCAGTTAATATTTGATGATTTAACGTATTAAAAAGCACATTGATTTTTTTACTAGGATTGAAGAAGATTTCAAACTCTTGACAGTTCTCTAATTACAAGTCAATCTTGTTATTATTTTGAATCGTCATAACGACTAATAGTACAACTTGATTGAAATTGAAAGGGTTATATTTTTAGGAGAGTCACTCCTAGTTTGTTGGTGGGAAAGAAAGTTTTTGGCTTTTTTTGTATCAAGATGAAGTAGTAGAAAACAAAAAACTTTCCTTCCCCCCTTTTATTTTTTGAACGGGTCAGCTCAAAAAATTGAAACAACCCTAGAATATAATGTCATTATATTCAACTACTACTTTCAATAATGGCCTGAATACATTGACATTTAACTAAATTATATGAGGTAATAAGCTTGAGGTCAGTTCAGAATATGCTCGAAATGGTTGCCTTGAACTTCTTGACATATGAACAGCCTATCCGATATTTCACGCCGAACATTTTAGAACACAGTAACGTCACTATCCATAAATATTTATTATTCTCTGCCGTATATCCAATATTGAAGCGGGTTCAGTTTCGTACACCTTTTGCTTCGAATAGCCCCATCAAAAAGTCCAAAGGTGTCAAATCTGGCCAGCAGGCTGGCCATTCTGTAAGACCTCAACGGTCAATCCAACTACCGGGAAAAGTAATATCCAAATAATTTCTTACTTGTCTGGAGTAATGTAGTGGTGCTCCATCTTGTTCGAATAAAATATCCATATCGAATTCATTAGAATTCGCTTCGACGATTTCAGTGATGAGAGGGTCAATAGTAGTTTCCAGCATATTCAAATACAGTTCCCCTGTTGAATTTTGATCAATGAATAAAGGTACTACAATATGGTTTCCCAATATTCCTGCCCAAACGTTAATTTTTTCTGGATATTGGGTATGTGTTCTTCCGGAATGGACGGATGACCTGGGGGCTTTTTATTATGTACACTACCGGAAATTGTAAATTTGGATACAAGCTCCCTTAAATATTTTCTACAGATAGAACGATTCGGAAAACGTTCATTGAAAATTCTTTCGGTCTCGTAAAAGTTAGCGTCGCATCGTAAATAAAAATCGCTTGAAATTTTTCTTCCAATGGACGAGAATTGACCATTATAGAGATTGTTGACGTGGTAACTTTCATCTAGTACCACCGAAAACTAAATGAGAATATTTCAACTAAACGCAATTATGTTCATTGTCGTAATGACATTTTTTGACGCTTTCATAAACAAAAAATAACTTAACAAAGCCCATCAGGTTGTTGAAATTGCCATATGCCAGATAAAAAGGAATATTTTTAGAAATATCGGTATGTGTTTGTCTTCAGGAAATTATTAAATGTTCCGCCATTTTGTAGTACGCGGAGATATTGACTTCATATTCTGAAGTTGTGAAGTATTCATCAGGAGCTTCAAAATGATGTGTTGCAAGACCCCCTCTTTCCAGTTAATTTCTTTTTCCAGATGGCGCCCAGTCGCCAGTGGAAACTTTCATCTGTCAATTTCACTTCAAAATAGAGTATTCATGCATTAATTTCATTATCCCAAATTTCAATTTTTTGAGTTGACCTATTCAAAAAATAAAAGGGGAGGGGACATTAAAGAAATGCGCTCCATATAGGCCGTTTTTTTCAGCCGATCCTACTATTGCTATTTCAGAAACGGTAAGACCGACAAGGCTTGTTGAATTGGACAAGTTTCCTATTTTGGAAACAACTTTAGAGATCGAGAATATCACTGGTTATTTTTGAAATATTCGCCAAAAACTAGTATGGTCGACTTTCCTTTTTTACTTCACCGCTTCCATCTCGAATGATATAAAAATGGAGGAGAAACTTTTTGTTATAATAATATAAACCAATTTGCAGCGCGACGTTTCTTAAATTAGATTTCATCAACGTAATTTTTTTTTAAATATTGGTTTTTGTAGTCATTGTAACAATATATTCACTCGTATTACAATACATGTGTTTTTTTAACACATTGGTTCAAAGTCATGGTCCAAACTTTCTCAAGTTATCACCTGTTTTATGAAAACATTAACCGAAACCACTGTCAAGTTAGAAAACGAAACAAGAAAATACTCTGTTCAAAAAATTAGGTGAATTTTAATTTTTCTCAAAAAAATATATATTTATTCATCAATTTCTATTTTGTGTTCTCAAAAGTAGTCCCCCTCAAATATAATACACTTGTATAGTTCAAGTGAACGATATAGTGTAACCTATCTTCCAACAGTTCCCCTTTATATAATAAATATTTAGTTTATAGAGGTTTATAGAGGGATTCAAAAATAGGGGGGAAGTCTCAGTATGGTGTGTCTATACTTTTCAGCAATACTCTCAAGGGCATACACTTTTTCAAATGTTTTTGTCCGTAAAACTTCAAGTAGTTGGATTTTCGTATATTAATCTTCAAAATACAAAATGTTATCCATTAAAAAACTTTGTATTTCATCTTTCCTCGAATTTTCATTCGGTACTTTGATGAGCTGTCGCGAATGATAGGAAGCGTTGTCAAGAACTAGTACACTATCGCATCCAAATTTGGGATCAATGTGTTTTCAAACCATTCCTAGAAAATATGAGCTTCCATGTTTTTATGATAGTTAACATGGCAGTCCTCTAGTTTTCTTCCACATAATTTCAAAGAATTCGGAACCCATCCTTTACTTCCGACGCAATGCACAATGATTAGTCGCGATCCTTTGTTTGCAGGCATGTTAGGCATACACATTCTCGAACCATCAGTCCACCCTTTCGTAACTGTGTCCTGAGTGTCACATCAAGTTTCATCCAAATAGAAAATTTGCCGTTGTTCTTGTCTATATTTAGTTATTTGTTCGAAGTATTTCTTAGGAAATTCCACTATTCTTCTGCTTTCCATAACTGCTTGAAGTTTGTTTAGGAATGTCATTGCTTTTATAACAGTCGTATATTATTTTTTTCAATGATTTTATTAGTTTAACATCTGAAAGTTTTGGTAATCCTGTATCACATCGCGTTTTGCGTTCATAAGGTTTGTTTTCGACTATTTTACGTACAGTTGAGAAAGGAATTTCGGTCAAAATTGATGTTGCTTGTAATAGTATGTTTCCCTCGAAACCAAACTTGAGATATAGATTCTTATATAGATAGATTATCTTCATTTTTTCTTTGGTACAAAGACCCTTGCGGGTGTACAACATGTC
>WOGP01006813.1:0-12137 GCA_015342065.1 Leptinotarsa undecemlineata | reverse complement strand
GAAAATAATAAAATTTTGTGTAAGGGCTAGAGAAGGTGTGGGAAGGGAAACGGAGTAAGACTGGCGTATACTATAAGTTGAGGTGTTATTAAATTGATTTTTATATTTTCTGTGGATAAGACACACTGTTTCCAGAATAAAAAGACATACTAAAGTCAGAATGTTTTGCTTCACAAATAATGGGTGGCATGAATCCCTGTAGCTAGCCTTGTATAAATATCTGATGGCTTATTTTTGTAGAGAGAATACCATATTGAAACGAAATTTTGCACAATTTCCCCAGAAACAAATTCCATAACGTAAATAGGATTCAATTTGTGCAGAATAAACTGATCTTGTAATAGTTGTGTCTAACTCTCTTGCAACAACTCTCACTGCATGACATCCTGCTGCTAGTGTTTTACATAAGTAGTCGACATGGGAATCAAATTTTAGATTTTCAGTCTCCAACAGGCTCCTCAAATACTCGTCCAAAAGCCATTATCATAGAGAGAGAGACTTCATTGAGGCTCATCTTTGAGGCTAAAATATTCAGAATGAAATTTTGTAAACCAACAGTCAAACAGTGCGTTCATTAACACTATTATTGCCAAATGCCTCGTTAATTTCTTGGGCTGTTTCGGCCGAGCTTTGGCTCAATTTGAATTTATCGAGAAAAATTGGCCGAAAATCGTTTAACGACATCATATGCCAATAAACTGAAGAGGTAAAAAATTAAAAATTATTGGAAAAAAATTAACAGCTTCAATGCTTAGAGTACAAAATTCTCTATCGATCAGTATACACCACGACACAGTAAAATAAATATTTACTAAGATATGGAGCTACAAATACAAATAACAAAACAGACAGATGTTTTGAAATATCCAACAGATCTGACTAAAGATATTTTCCAAGTTAATTCAGCTCCACAATGTATCCAAGATAAATTACAGAAGAAACTGAAAAAATTGGTTTTCACACTTTGCAATTGTATAGTGGTATAGTTATTATGCAGTTGAGTTGTTTTAGGAAGGTTTGTGTATGGTAGCAGTGTAGATGGTAGGCATGTTTGTTGTTGATTCCGATTTTGGTAGAGTTCTTAATGGTAGTGATTCTTAGGATATACTTTTCATGGCGTAGTTTCAAACTGATAGAGTTGAAACGCGGTAGACTTTTAACTCAGTATATTTTCTGATTGGTTGACATTAATGTTGGTAGAAATAGAACTGATATACTTGCAATTGGTAAAATTATCTAGGGGTATATCTGGAAATTGTAGAGTTATCAGACCGAGGCAAATGCACTCAGATGAAAAATCAGAGAACAGCTGGAATGAGAATCAGTTCTAACATCTAACATCAGCGATGGAGAACGAAGAGCTCTGAACGGCCTACGACGAGATGACACCATCAAAATCCTACCTGCAGATAAGGGAAACGCTACTGTTGTGATGGATATGGATCTTTACGAAGAGAAAATCCAATATGTTTTTCAGAAGGGGCAATACACGAAGAATATACGGGACCCTACTGAACCGGTTGAAAGGAAGTCTATTTTTTCACAAAAGGAGAGATAATCGCTAACACCGCACCACAGTGAGCCCCTCACCAGTATGGAATACCCAAAATCCGCTCAGAACGATCATTAGTTCCAGAGATTCAGTTACTCAAAACTTGTCCAATATTTTCACTTCCAATTATACAACCATTACAAGGAAAAACTTCATCTTTTGTGAAGAATTCAAGGCATTTTATGGAATTACTAGAGGCAATCGACGTCAAGGAGTAAGATCAATCAATCAGTTTCGACCTGGAAAGCCTTTACACCAACCTTTCAGTCGAAGAAGCACTTCAGAAGCTATCCGAAAACGAGGACCTGGAAGATAGAAGGAACTTGCCTATAGAAGTAAACATGGACTTACTAACATGCTCTGTACGAAACTGCTATTTCTAACTGAAGGACGAATTCTTTACCCAAGATGAAGGACTGCCAATGGGATCGCCACTTTCACCAGTTATGGCATATATGGAGTGATTTGAAAATCTGGCCAATAAAGAAGCCCTCAAGAAGTCCCGAGTCTGGTTGAGATACGTTGACGACACCTCCATAGTAAGGAACCATGGGACTACAGAACTATACACCTTTCTGAAGCACATATAACAGTGTAAAACCATCCATTACCTTCACAATGGAGAAGGAAATTCACAACGAATTGCCATTCTTAGACGTATTGGTGAAAAAGACCTACAATTAGTGGATGTATACCGAAAACTCACTCACACGGAACAGTGTCTGAATCACGAATCCAACCACCATCAATCTACCAAAAGAGGAATCATCAAGATTCCAGTGGATCATGCTTTTGGGCACTATAATACGAAAAAAGCTCTCGAGAACGAACTAGGAATCATCAAAAAAGATGCTCAAGGAATGGTTACTCTAAAAATATGATGGAACAGATTTTGGCTGGAAGATAGCCAAACGATGTTTGGTACTGCATCTTAGTCTCAACGGATTCCAATACATGGCGATGATAAAGCTAAGGTTGCGCGCCGCGCAGGTCGTGAAATTTATCTATTTGATGACGTTTCTTAAGCTGTAGACGGGGTGCCTATTTGTTAGGACAATGACTTTGAATATTACGTGATGAGTCGCTCAATTTACCGCCCGCGTGCAGTGCACGCCTTGCACGCCTGCTTACAGCATGCCAGATGGGGAACATGTCAAGAAGTATCGATCAGAAAAAGTAGAGTGAAGATATCCATGAATGTTTGTATACAGAGCAAAGTTTTTGAATTTTGTAGATCAACTGAACAACAGAATTTATTTTTATCAAATTTTGCATGCTAGTTTTGATTTATGCTTGTGGAAGAAACTGTTGTCAATGATAAAATTGAATAAAAATTTAGCTTTCAATTAAAAGATTCTTTCCAAATTGAATACTGACAATATTGAACATTCATTTTTAGGTATAATACATTTAGGGACATTTAAAGGGGGATAAACATACACATACATTAAGAAAGCAAATTTCTCCCATTATAAGTATTTCATTCGAGTTGTAAAACTTTTTTATTTCTATTTCCTGCTCCTGATTTCAGGTTGCAAAACTTCTACAAATGATTTATTGAAAACCACAGAAAATAATACAAAACAAAATAAATAAGGTTGATCATAATGAACCACCAAAAATTGAATATTACTGAAAAAAAAACTATTGAATAATTTTTTATTCAATGAGTATTTGTTTAAATTGGAAGGGGTATATTTTAAGGAGATATTAATTTTTGGGAAAGAACAGTTTTGGCTTTCTACTTCACCATTTTTTTACCAAAACCTTCCTTTCCCAAAAATTTATCTCCTCTAAAAATATACCCCTTTCAATTTAAAGAAGATTCCTATGGCTGGGATTAAATCAAATTTGTAAATCATTACGTACTGTCATCGATGACATGAGTAGATTTAACTCATTTGTGATGTAAAGTTATAATTTTTCATGTAAACTGTCTAATCTCTTAGATGCAATCTGTATGGCACACCTTCCACCTTCCTTTATAACCTATATAGTGGTGCCGCATAACTGTGGTTTCAACTCTGTCATATGGATCCGATGAGCAACACTTTTCAAAAAGGCTGGCATATATTTTTTATTTATGTAATTGGCTGACCTACTTGATCAATGTAAAGTGGCATGAAAGAGAAACAAATATCTATCTATCTATAGACTAAATGTTTTATACATCAAATCAGAGTGAATAATAAGGTAGAAACATAAAAACTGAAATACATTTCGAAATTAAATACCTCTGCTGTGAGGTAATGGTTCGAGATATCAGGCGCCCTCTCGTTATAGAAAACCTTGTTCTTTCCTTAGCTACTCATGAGATCCTTTATGTATCATGAAGTTAAACGATCTCAACCCTACCTGTAACATCAGATCACAAGCAGGAGCTTCTTAGTTCTCTAACTCTTGAACCTGATACAAACATAGGTGGTGCAGTCAGGAAGTGAAGAGAGAGTAAACAAACTTCTCCTATGCTCAAATGATGATTCTTCCAAACCAAAAACAAAAAGCCCTTTATGACTGAATCTAATGTATACTCAAAGTACTGGCTTATTGAAATTATTACCATGATTATTAGAAATAAAAAATATAAAATTAGTCTACTTACACAGTGTATAACTAGCATCTACCAGTTTTGCTTGTGCTTCCGGCGGCAACTTTGAAGCTTCATTGATGTGCTGCTGCATTATCGACATCTGTTGATACCTGCGCAGCTGCTGTTCATCGACAAACGTTTTATCTTTTTTATAACCAACTCTCTTGAGCTCCAGTAATCTATAAAAAATATATAATTGAATGTTAAGATGATAAATCACAGAAATGTACTAACTTGTTCGCGAGGTCTTGATTACTAGGTATTTCTTGAACTTCAGAAGACAACTCCAGATCGGAATCTTTTAAGGATGCAGCTGATGGAATACTCTGCAAGGCAGTTGGGTCCAGGTTGGATGATGAAGTTTCTTCACTACCTATGGAATTATATGTTCAAAATAATTTTTCTTAGTACGACACAACATTTTTGAAAATCTATAACACAATGAGTACAAATTTCAAAAGAGTCTACTGTAAATTTCAAACAAGAAATAATCCAAGCAAGGCATATGTTGTCATGGGTAAAGTCTATACAGGGTGTAACATAAGTACATTAAAATATTCAAGTGACATATTCCTGATACAATTTTAAGAGAATAAGTCTATATAAAGTTGTGTCTGGAAATAGTTCGTTTCGGAGATACAGGGTATTGAAATTGATTTTTTTGTTCGTTTTTTCAAAATAACTTTTGCAAAAATAATTATTTGCGCGAAATTTGCTACCCGGGTTTTTTTTATTGGAAAATTCTAATTTCGTATTAATTTTCATGAAACATCTAGAGGGCGCTGCGTACGCTGCCATTATTTATCTCCAATTGACCTAACTTTTTTGACAGGAAACTTTTGGTACTTTTTTTGAAAACAATATTTTCAATTTCAATAATAAAATTTCAATTTCAACACCCCATATCTCCGAAACAATGCATTTCCGGAAACAAGTTTATGTAGATTTTTTTTTCTTAAAAAGGTCTTGGGAATACTTTCTTCGAATAAATTACCGTACTTATGTTACACACTGTATACCATGTCAATGGCATCCGTCTTTCTTTTTACTGTTTCTATGTTGGTTCCAGATCAACTTCAGTGACAATTGGATTGAACATTTTCAACAGTAAAGTAACAGCAAGTAAAGCCTGACTGCATAACCCTCTTTGCAGCTTATTGCTATTGATTTTTATTATCTAACCTAATTTTCATCATATTGCCGATCAGTTATATGGAATTATATCAATTTTTCAACGGTTTTGTCTTGACTCGAGGTTTTTTCAACATAGATTACGTAAATTGCATCCTTGTGGAAGTTTTGTTTACTGCAAATATATCCTCCAGTACAAACATCATGGTATTTCTCGAGCAGTTTGGAACATGTCTCCGTCAGATTATTTTACCAATTAGTATAAATTGTGTGAAACTTAGGAATTTTTCGATTAGGGATTTTCCATTTCCAAGTAACTAAACTTTGAGATATATTGAGTTCCACCTTCACATGCTGAAGCGTAAGTTTTTTGTGTTTTCCCTACCTTGACTCTTAGTTCTATTTCAGCACAAAATTTGCAAATTGGGTTTTGTTCTTTCTTTCTTTAGTGTTTATGACATTTATTCTCGTATATACTTTCTTAATATCATAAAAAACTCATTTCTTCAGGTCTATAAGTCTCATTTGATTAATTTATCACTCATGTTTTGAATTCAAATATTTTTATATTTCAAACCTCCAACAATTTGTTTCTTTGCAAATAGGTTTTCATTTTTCATCTGTTATGGTGATTCATTTTTATATTCAATTTTAAACTCATTTACTTGGCTTTCTTATTTGCTCATCTGAATAGTTTGGTCCTACAAGTTTTTTTTTTCATTAAATTATTTTACTCTAAGTGTAACCCTTGATATTTAACAATGAATAATCAAATTACCTGTTAATTCACCTTTCGCAATTTTGCGTCTGGTTTCTTCGTTTTCTCTCAAAGCATTAGACAATCTCAACTGCAGAGTATCTCTTTCTTCTAAAATTAGTGCTAATTCAACCATAAGCTCTTCACAGCGAACATCCCTTTGATGTAGCATATAGAGAGCTAAATCTAATTCGGCTCGACTAACAGGATCCGATAAATCTTCTTCTGCAATTGATCTTGTAGTCGCCGTAGAGGTACCTGGATTCTCATTCTGAAAATAATAAAAAATTATAATGGGAAATAGGTTCATTGAAATAGGTAATATGCATGACAATATTCATGATAAGCGACTTGATTATTGATAAACTACTGATTTCTGTTAAGCAACCCAATATACTTAGCAAATTCAGACTCAAACTTTGTTGATGGTGTAATCAACTGATGATTGAAGTATAATGTCTTATAAGAGGACACAAAAGTATGAAAATGGGATAAAAAATAACATACGACAATAGTGATATAACATTCTGTCCTTTGTTCTTAGTTTTAAATAGTGGTATCAGAAAAATAAAAATTGTATAGAAATTTCAAGTTAGCGCTTTGAAGAGATATGCCCGAGTAAAAGTAACCATGGAGAAGCTATCAATGAAATCAACAGAAAACACACTTTGCTTATTGAAGACAAACAAGGATCACCGGGGCAGTAAATGTTGAAGCCATGCTTGAACGTTATTGGGATAGTTGTCTTATGGTGAAAAATATTTTTCAGTCGGCAATTGATGTTGAAGTTTTGCTTTAGAACAGACCAACACGGACCGTTGTTTTTCTGGGGTAAGCAAGGTTTGATCCCATAGCTTAATATTTGATAACTCTTGTCTTTTAATAACGAATGAGATCAACAATGCGCTTGTGGTTTAGGCTAGCACCATTGATAAGACTCATGGTAGATTGAAACAGCGGTGTTAGATCATTAATTTAATTTATTTTTGAAATCTGGTTCAACCATTGGGAAATAAGTCAATGTTTGATAAAAATGAGAGGTAGTGTTGAAATTGTCCTGTTAGTGGATTTATCTTTTCTAATTAGAAGCTTATAAAAAATGCTTCGAGAATTCACCAAAATAAAGTACCAAAAGTAGGTACCTAAGTTTATTTTTCCAGTATCTTTGAAACTGAAAACTTCTCAGAACGTTTATTATTGGTTCTGGAATAAACAACTTTTTTCAGGAAATTCATATAAACTTTGAATAACGGAAGATAAATTCAATAAATTGATGGGTGTAGTCATTACTACGTGGTAGTAATGAAGATCATAATGAAGAAAGAGAATTGAAACTTTCCATGTTTTTTACCACTTCTATTTGTAACTATATATAACTATGTATAAGTTTGAAAATGTTCTTATAGGACGAAGCTGCAGTAATGATAATAAAAATAAAAGTGATAAAAAACAAAAAAAGTTTCAATTCTCTTTTCTTCAGGAGTTAAATTCATGTATAGTTTATGGTCAATACCATCGAATTTTTCTCAAACAACAACACGTATTTTGTTACTGATTGGCTCCCAGTTGACCACTATAAGAGCAAAAATGTGGGCTGAACAAAAAACTCAAGTTATTCTCAAACTTCCTGAGGAAACCTCAAGACTTAAACAGAATTATCGGAGTACGTTAATAGTATTTGTAAAGGTACTTGTTGAAACTAGAGGTTGAACGAATGGGGAATGTTCCTCAATTTGGGTTATTACAGCAAATGAAATTTGAACAAAATAAAGTTGAGCTCAATTCATGAGTTTTTCAAATTCACTTCGAAAAGTATTCAAATTGATGTTTCAAATTTTGGGTTTTAATTTTTAAAGGGATTTGTTTCTAATTCACATATTGGCAACAACGCCTAGAATGCTAGATCGGAGTTCAGGTTAGTAGTATGCTAGAAAAAGAAGAATCATGTCAACAGTGTCAAATTAAGGCAAAATATAAATTATAGTTCAGTACCACCTCCACAAGCCACATAGACAACAGTTGTTTTGTTATTTATACAGAGAAAGATAGGTTAGGTGCACAAAATGTAATGTCACAGAATGTCTCGGAATTCGGAACATAAGTAAACAGAACAGCAAGCCTCTGAAATATGTCATCTTTGTTTGTCTCATACAGATAACAGATTCATTGTCCTTTATTAGCTATAACCGATGTTGCCGAATGGTGAAATAGAAACGATCTTTTAAATATTGAATGCATTATTTCATTCCTCTTTTTTTGAGTATTTAAATAATTTTTTTAAGAAAAAGGTTGAAATGACAAGTTTAAAATATGTTGTTTTAGAGATCTTTTATGAAAACTACTTGATTTTCGTCAGGAGAAACATTCCCCATTACTCACAGCAATGGGAACATCAACAAGGATATCACCAGAATGTTCTTTCCGTTCGTTAGTTCTGAAACGAACAACATGCTTTATCAGTATAAACTGAATTCGCAAGGAGTTGGGTACTTTTAGATTGGACAGATTATGTGTGGACTCTTGTTACTAGATTTGAAGAATGATTTTGACTTGACATTTTTATGGATCTCCAACACAGCCTTTTCTGAAGCTTGAAAATACAGAGATTGTATAGTGACATAAAATCAAAATTCTTTAGGAAATTACAGAGTGTAATTACAGTAAGTAATATGCAATTTATTAATGCAACTGAACCCACGGCATTTCCCGGTTGTCCGACGACCAACAGATCACTAGACACTTTATAGGTAATACTTTCTATGTGACTTGAACAACTTACACGATCATCAACATTACTATTTGAGGATATAAGAATACTTCAAGTCTTTTTATTGTTACGGTTTAGATTATTTGAAGAAAACCAGGTATTTGCTAGATCCTTAAGTCCAAAACAAGTACTGCTCAGAAACACCTCAACATGAGTTTTACCAAGTAAATTAGAAATTCTTGAATTTGAAACTCCTCCATTTATCTTAAACTGGATACACTTTCACTTTAAGAGACACATCAGTGATTTCATGAATATAAATTGGCGAGTAATTATGTCGTAAAAGTTTTCGATAATTTCTGATAGTGATTAATTTAAAGATAAAACAATGGGCTGTTTGGAATAGGACTTTCCTCACTGTTCATAGCTCTCAGGCCACAGTTTGCTATTTTGTGTCAGGTATCGATCTCAACAGTTTAATTAATTTATTCTATGGCAGTTCAAAAAGTCTTGTTGACATGCATCAAAATTTTCTGGTGTCTGCTGCTGTGTGTTCTTTGAAACAAGTTTTAATAGATTGTTTAGTTTGACCTATATATTTTTATCATAGTTCTCACAACTTGTTTGAATATACCTGACATTTCATTTAACAACATTCTGTCTTCGGAGTAACCTAGCATTTGTTGAAGTGAGCAAGCAGTTATGAAAGCTACTTTCATGTTCGATTTTTTGAAAATGTGATAGTGTATCTTGGTTCATAGAAATCAACAATTCAACTTATCTGCTATATTTGAAGAATACGTATTGCTCTCAGCTATGCTCTGGATGAAATTTTTTTCAATATTGTATCTTTCCTTACTTATTTAACACGCCTATGGTCGAGAAAGTTCAGTTCTGCTATTTTTTATTATGGACAACGGTGTGAGCTATCAGAAGTATATCTAAAAGTACTGGTATTCTTCCTTTATAACATAAAATTCTAGACAATGTGTACTTCTAATCACCAAGACATACAAGAATAGTAACTCCTCATTATTTCAGTTGCATATGTAAAACTAATATCCAGGGATCTATTGTTAGAAGAAGAGAAGAGTGTTGTAGTTCTGGTGTTCTGAAAAACGTGCTCGTTTTGGATTTACTCTACGCCAAAGACTTCAGGGCTACCTTTCAGTAAGGATAGCTACCAAGTTCACTATTAAGATCAGAAAAATAGACGCAGATATTATGTTTTTGAAAGTATGTATTAGTAAAGTTGTTTTACCATATTCTATTTAAGTGAACATTTAAAAAAAAAAAATCCTGTTCCAGAGTAAGTATTGCTTTTCGCTAATCTACAACAAACAAGGTATGGTTGAAGTGAATTCATGTGGAGTTCTCAAAAAACTAACATATAATCTCAAGGAAACAAAACAATGGAAAAAAACTCAAAAAACTCGCAATTAGGGAAACAGAAAAAAAGTCGAAGAATGTTATCAACATTGCTCAAAATCTTACGATAAATTCGTTTAATTAAGAAGAACCTAATATTTTGAATAAGGTTCTGAAATTTGGTTCGAGTTCTCGAAACGAAGTCATGTGGTCAATGTCAACAGTGCAATCCAGCACTTGCTGGAGGCAAATGAAAGGATATATTTGGAAAGCTGGCAAAACAAATTTCTAATAATTTGTCATGAAAGACTAATGATATTCCTAGAAAGAAAAAAATTATCAAAATATTGAAAGAGAAAGATGTTTTCTATTCAATTGGGTACGGTCAATATAATGACTACCAAGGAACCCATTGCCTGAGATGATTTCAGAAGTAAAAAACACGCTCAAGAAGAGTCAAAATTTGATCCCACTGGCTTTGAACAGGAGTCTACAGTTTATGATCCTACAATTCTTGAAATATAAGGTCCACCAAAAATTCACCATCCTACCAAGTCGGTGCTAGGTAGGAAGATAGTTGTAACTGATATGGAAGATAGTTGTAACTAATATCTATGCAACAAAATTTAACAGATCGAAATATTCGGTAATATGGGAGTATGGAACCGATTGTTGATCTCAAAAGAGGAAAATCTACCCTTACACATACACATACTCATTCAAGTCATAAAGATTCTTATTGTTTGCATTGAAAGGCAGGTTATGTCACGTATTGTGTAAAGAAACTTACCAGCGTTGGTTGTTGTGTAATTGCTTTCCTGTTAATATCCATTTCAGCAATGAGACTGTCGTAATCATTGCACTTTTGGAACAGCTCTTCTTTCAACTGCTCGATTTTGATCACCTGCTGCTCGATAATACCTCTCATTTCCGACAGCTGATTGTTCTCTTCTTCTAACAAGGAATTTTGCTCAACGATTTTTTCCTGTAACTGTTTCTGTGACTCATCTCTTGTTGCTAATTCACGGTTGAATTTTTCGTTCACTTCCTGTAGGTTCAAAAGAGATTCATTGAGTTGTGCTCTGATGGTTTGAATGTCGATTTCTTTTGAAGACAATATTTCTTGATAGTGATTTTCCAAATCACTAATTCGGTTTTGTTTCACTTCCTCTATTGAAAGCATGTACTCTTGTTGTTTCGCATCTGAGTACTCTTTTAATGTATTCAATTCTTCATCTAGAATTTCTGAATTTCTCTGTGAATAGGCCAATTGCTGATTAAGATTTTCAAGTTCATAGGCTTTGCTAGCCAATTCTTGGGTAGCGTGGAACAATTGTTGCTGACATTCTGAAAGAGACTGTTGAAGTACATAATAATCTTGCCTGAACTGGGACACTTCCATTTCAATTTTTTGTTTTTCTTCCTCAGCATGTTCAAGAGTTTCTGGTAGATGTTTCAACTTTTCAATCTGCTGATTCTTTTCTTCAATAAAACTCTGTAAAGAGTCGTTATGAAGCTTGAGTTCTTCCAAGTTCTGTTTATATGTCTCTAGTGTTTTGAATGCCTCATTTTTCTCATATTGTAATTTATTAAGCTCTTCTTGGTTATTATTACATTGAATCTGCAAAAAGTAAATATTAAAAGAAGCTTGAATGTGGTACTGTAATATAGAAGTCTAATAAGAAACAAAACTCATTTATTATGGATGAAATCAGAGGTTTTTATCGATCTTATCGGGGATTTTCATCAACCACAATTAAACAACTTAAAAACTGCAATAAATATACATGAATACTGGAGTACCACAAGATTACATTTTTGGACCCATTATGGTCATAATTTTCACAAATGGTCTATCAGATATTGGTTACCTTGGTTTGTGATGATAGTTTGCAGTTTGCCATCACTTTCACGATGGTGAAAGAAGTCCACAATGAATTGCCTTTCTTAGACGTATTGGTGAAGAGGACCGACACTAAATGGGAAACATCTGTATATCGAAAACCCACTCACACAGGACAATATCTGAACC
>WOGP01006812.1:0-12137 GCA_015342065.1 Leptinotarsa undecemlineata | reverse complement strand
GAATTAATGAAAATACTGTTACGTTTTTCCTGTGAGTTTACCAAAATAATCAAATTCAACTTTATTTCACTTTGAATACAACACACACTTCAACTATTATTCGAATGTTTCGTTGATAAATCGCTTCGCGTACCGCACTGCCACTTCCACTTGACTGTCTCGATGGGCGAGTGGATGGCTCTTTGGCAATCGAAGGCGCTGGAGCATTCCTCAGAATTATATCGAAATCGGTAGCAGTATTTTCGCTACATTTAGAACGGCAGCGAACACCGTCACAATTGGTTTATAGCTACCAGTGGCGGCCGGCCGGTTATCTTGGAAAGGTTTCGGCTTTCTAATTCTCCGTCTTTATACAAAAATGAGAGTAACTTCCAAAGAAAGAACGAAAACAATTGATTTCAGAATGAACTCTATACAAAGAGGTGTAGATCATGCAAAGAAGTAACTACCAGACACAAACTGAAAGAATAAACCTGTTCGACACAACTACTTACATATCAATATTGAATAACAGAAATGGAAACATACTTTTGAAAAAACTACTTTTATATCAACATTGAATTATACAAAAAAAACACTTTCCTATTCAGTTTGTAGTCCAAACACTAGTTAATGGAGTTGAATCAGATATCATTCAAAGGAGTAATATAGGAGTATAGGCTTTTACGGCTGGCGTCAATGTTTTGGCTGGTTTCCGGGTTTTGCCGTGGTCTTCTTTGGTTACAATCTTCAAACGTTTCGACTACAACTGCGGCAGTCATTTTCAGTGGCGTGGTTGAAGTACTCTTCTTACCGTATCAACGGAAACTCCAGTATCAAAGTCAAAAAGAGTACATCGATTAGGCTACTGAAGATTACTGCCGCAGTTGCATTTGAAACGTTAGGAGATTGCAACCAAAAAAGACCACGACAAAACCCGAAAACTAATAAAAACATTCAAAGGATTGTTACACGATATAGTAAATGAAAGAGGTATATTCCACTTACATGAAATACTCATCCCCCATGTCGGACTTCGAAGTTTTGGCCTCTTCAGCACCAATTTGGATAACATTACAATAGTTCATTTGGAATTGGAGGTTTTCCACATTTTTTTATATGAAGATGGAGAAGTAGAAAGCCCAAACCTTTCTTACCTCTATCAATTTAAACAAGAATCCTGTGATAAATTGGTTAAGGCTTTCGCAGCCGAAATTTTCAGTGTTACTATCTTCATTCGAGTCTGAAGGCCGTCGTAGTTTGGAACTGCATTCTAACGTTTCGCCAGCACGAGTAGCTGGCTTCCTTAGAGGTTTATTCACCTTGATGATTCACCGATGACACCGGTGAATCATTAAGATGGATAAACCTCTGAAGGAGTCAGTTACTCGGGCGAAACGTAAGAATGCAGTTTCAAACTACGACGGCCTTCATACCCGAATGAAGACAGTAATAATGAAGAATCCTATCGCTGGGATTGAAACAAATAAGCGAATGAGTGTTCCTACGCACTTTCATCGATTACTTGAGTAGATGTAACTCATTCGTGATATTAAGTCTTAATGTAATGAATAAATGAATTGCCTGGACTTCGTAACGGGCCGTTCAAGTATTACGTTAGCATATTTATTACAATCATTTTCCTCCCCCATCCCTCATATCAGCAAAAGTAAGCAACGTCCCCCTCCCCATCCCATCTCGCTCCCCCCCATCAACCCCTCCCCCCTCCCTCTCCACTCCCACTCTCCCTCCCATTCTTACGTAAACATTGTTATATGGTTTTTTCATTTTTCAAACATAGGCAATGTGTGGTTTGCCATATGTGTCAAAAAGTGAATAACTACTGCATACCTAATCACCATCTAAACCCCCCGTCTCCCTTTAGTGCCTACTCAATACTTGAAAGGCCCCTAACTAACCAATTCATGAATGATCAACCAAATTACTTTGGCACCTATTCTAACAATAAACTCTTATGATGTTAACGAGAACGTAGAACTGTAGAAAAAAATGAGAAACGATGTCCCCGTAATTGCCAATTGTGGACAAGCTGTAGTTTTTTTGTATTTTTTGAAGGCATATGAAAGCGGCCGCTGATTTGAACAATATGTCCTGGAGGATTAGACCCGAAGAGGTTCATTTAGAATCAGGAAAGACGTTTGGATCGAAATTAGCAATTCAGAAACTATCAGAGGTGATTACCTACGACGATAGTCAGTTACAAAAGTAATCTATGGTTTTCCCTTTTTCAGACATACGGTTTAACGAGTTGCAGGGCATCTTTAACTTCCTGTACATCATTACAAGCTACTAAAATATTTACTACAGTTGGAGTTTACAGAGGTAGTCGTGTGGCGATTAAAAAAATTATCAGAAAAAAAGTTGATATTAGTAAGAAGCTGTTGTGGGAGATCAAACAGGTGAGAATGATTTGGAAGGGTGAAATTTTTAAATAAGGTTAGGTTAACAAGTGGTAGTTTTTTGATAATGGGGATACTTGTGGCTTATATTAATGCATGTTTTTTGTCATTATTTCGGTCGGTAGCCAAGAGGTTCGACGTGGGTGCTTTGTTCACTCACTCGAATTGACTGCCGTGTTGGTCGGTGGTTCAAGCTCTAATCTGAACGATTGATTTTCACTTGCTATCGTTTAACCCGTGTTAGGAATTACACGTTAAAAGGTAATACCTCGTTAATCCTCAGCTCGCAAAAATTTCGACTTCTGAGGGTTGTCGTTCGTAGGGGTGCGACAGCTGGTTAAGAAAATAACAGATTTTGAACAGTCATTGAAAAATCATATATTTTCACTAAATTGAAATATATCGTTTGCGCACGCAACATATGATAATAATTGAAAACCAGCTGGCTACTGTCCTAGATGGTATTTGATCATCAATTGTAAACTAAATTATTTGTAATAAGAAGCCTAACTTGTTCAACTTATGTTTTGTAAAACGTTGTAATTCGTTATAATAATTGCGAAACCAGATGAGGTAGAGATATAATTCAAATTTCAAATCATGAAGGTTTAACAGGCTAATTGAAAAATTAACCCCTCTAATGCCACTAATGGCATATAACAAAGATGAGTGTCCCATTGCCAAAAGATGGTTCTATGAAGTGAGAATGAATCGATAGTGTGACAGTTTTAATCATAATGTGAAATGAAGGCTCCTTTATTTACGCCGGTATCCAGGCCGGGTGGTTCGGATAATCACGTAAAGAAGGCCATGTATGTGAAGCTAAAAATTCGAAGGGCTCCCGAGGAGGAGAGTGTTTTTCAAAATAAAAAATTGATGAAAAAACTAGGGGGTGGCATCAATGCCTTGAGTAAGACTACTGCGCCCCTCCACGAAAGCTCCTGTCAACTGTTGACAGAAGTAACTTTGCCAAATGCGCCTAAGAGGGAAGCAAAGGCCATGCAGAGAGAGAGGGAGGGATGGAGAGAAAGATATCGTTACTTTGTGTTTAGTTTAATTCGTTTTTATCGCTGCTTTTTGTATTAATATTTGTTGTATTTCAACAATCCTTTAATTATTATCAAAATGGATAAAATTGGAACATTTTCAAAAGTTTTCTTGTTTTGGTTGAGCATTACGGTGCGCTACTTAATCTGAAAATCAACCTTATGAATTTTGATCTTTTTCTCCCGTCTGTTAATTGACATATTTTCTTCGAGTACTTTTCAAAATATTGCTATATTGTTTTGATGTTCCTTAATATATTGCTAGAATCACCATATTTACTACTCAGCAAATTTTATCATTCTTGATCATTGCTAATCTTCAACATTTCTATCTCAAATAGTTTTTCGTCTTTTTTATTATATTAACTGCATTGGTTAGCACCAAAGAAAACAATGTCGAGCACATATCCAGAAATATTCTTCTTCCTTTTTATATTTTTTATATTGCCTAATATAGGAAGTATTTGGTATCAAAAGCAACTCTTGATATTTTATTTTAAACTAGCAAACATTTTTACATATTGCTTACCAGAATACCTGAAAGTTTATTGTCTTTAAACCTACTTTGTTTCTATTTGAAAGACTTTTAAAATAGTCAAAAAATTGATCTGACCGGTGTGACAAAACAGAAGCGAATTCATTCAAGTATTTATTCATCTCGGAAAGTTAATCTAAAGAATTATTTCATTCATATATTGTTTTATTGTCCTAAACAAAAGAAATTAAAGATATTGTTACTTTTTCCCCGTAGGTTGACCCATAATTGACTACATTGAACAATAATCAAACTTTATTTCACTTTAAATATAACAAACACTTCAACTATTATTCGAATGTCTATCGCCTCACTAGATCGCTTCGATTACCGCACTGTAACTTCCATTGATGGGCGAGTGGATGGCGCTTATATTAGCAATCGACGGCGCTAGAACATTCCTTGGAATTCCATCGAAGCCGGTACATTATTCTCGCTACATCTAGAACGGCAGCGAACATCGAACATTCACCAGCTCTTAGCAACGTCACAATTGGTTTATGACTACCAGTGGCGGCCGGCTTATTTTCTTCAGGGAATGGTTAACAACAATATTGTGAATTCAAGTAGTATATAAAATAGCTGAAAAAATCTGTTGGAAATTTGTTTTTTATAAAGTTTCTTATTTCCTTAAGAGGTAGCGTTACCACAATGAAACTATCAAAATATTGTTTGTGTATTGATACTTTTTAAATTTCAGGTGAGAGATGTCACTCATGAAAACACAGTTAGATTTATCGGAGCTTGCATCGAATCCCCTACGATACTCATATTGACGGAATACTGCCCCAAAGGCAGTTTGAAAGACGTCCTTGAAAATGACGATATCCATCTTGACTGGAATTTCAGGATGTCTCTAATTTATGACATAGTGAAGGTAGAAAAATTTTTATTTTTTTTTTTCAAAAAAGTCATACTTATATTGTTGTCTCGCAGGGTATGAGCTATTTGCATAACTCTGAAGTATCAGTTCACGGAAAACTACGGTCCCATAATTGTTTGATTGACGGAAGATTCGTTTTGAAAATATCAGATTTTGGACTCATCTCGCTTACTACGCCTTTAGAAGTCACTAAAGATGAAAAATATTTCAAAAGTGAGTATTGCATTTCAAAATTGGAAGTGCTTTTTTATCTAGCTAATGAATTTAATACGATGTGATGTTAATAATAATTGCTCTGTGCACCCCTTCCTGACTAGGGAGTTTGATGAACAGACTGTTCACATTTTTACTGACGTCGTGGATCCTTCACTCAACTGAGCGATAGAGCCTTCTGAATCGGCGAGGTGGGGGAGGGGGGGTCAGATACACCCACCAAAGTCTACAGCTTCCCTAACTGATGGGATTTCATGAGTTTCCGCTGACTCGAAAACTGATTCCTAGACTGGATGAACTGTTGTTATGGTCAACAGCTTCATGGAGCATTCAGCAGCATCCGTAGTATCTGTTTTCAGAATGAACAGTTTATTCGGGACGGTTTGTCCCCAAGTACATGAAGCATGATGACAGGCTTGAACATCGTATCGTGTTGTGCAGTGAAACCCCGTTCTTAAAGTTGAGCCTTGATTTTCTGTTGATCACAGAAGAGAGCTCAGCTATATCCTCATTTGAATTTTGTTCTTAATGGCCTCAACGTGGTATACTCAGATGAGTCTGGGGCCTATTATAAGGCCCAAGTACTTGACTCGATACTATTATTCGATCTACCAGCCTGAGATCACATCACCATCCTCGTGTCTTCGGGGAAACGTTTCATCTCCTCAAGTCTATCACCTGAATTTTTAATGGTTTACTTTTATCTCCCAGTCAAGGTACCAGCGGTCATTCAATGCACATTTCTGTTTTGCTAAGCTGGTATGTCAAGCATCTAACTGAAGTAACATTAGCGGCGTCGACGGGGCAAGTCCTGTCTTTATTACCTACATGTTATAGGGCCATCATATATTTTTAAGTCTTCATCAAATAGAAGATGGTTGAATTTCAGTCAAATGAGAGGTCATTAAAGAAAATAATATTATGATGATGGTCTTTATGATATAGGGATCAAGCCAGTCTTGACGAGGAGTAAAACGAGTAAGTCCTGGATTACATAAGACTTGAAAATTTGAGCGCCACAGGGTAAGGTGCTATAGGCTCAAAAGTTACTTAATACTACCCTGAAAATCGACAAAATATCTAAAATTGTATTTGAGCTCCACATAGAATATTAAAATCATGATCAGACTTAGACTCCATGGGAAAACGCCATCTATGGAATCAACAGAAAACTCTCTGGGAGGTTTCGTCATCGTTACCATTACCATTACCACTGATAAATAAAACAAATTATGCCCCCTCTCATTATTAGTATTATTGATTTTATTTCAGTCATTTCAACAAGTAAAGGAAGATGAGAATATACATTTATTTTATTTTCAGAAATGTTATGGGTTGCACCAGAATTGTTGCCTCTGACAGTAATTCCAGGATCACCAGCTACTCAAAAAGGAGACGTTTACAGCTTTGGAATAATTTTGGAAGAAATTATTGTACGAGGAGGGCCCTTTGAAGCAGCTCGACAATTTCTGGAACCTCACGGTTAGTGATATATCTTTTTAAATGGAAAAACTGGGCAGTTTTTTTCAAAATTAGGAACTAATAGCTTCAAACATTTTAGGGTTGATTTTAGTTTTATAATCTAAATATTTCAGAGCAAATAATATACTCATTATATACCATGTCTTTTGCATCAATGACTACAATGACAAAATAAAGACTAATTTTGTTAGAAACAGTGTTGATCAGTCGATCTATCAGCGTTTTGTTTCGTGAAGTTAGAGTCAGGAATAGTATTTATTCGTTTCAGAAATAATAGCTAGAGTGGCATCTCGTGAGAGTCCTCCATTTCGTCCAGCGGTGACTCTAAGAGATTGTCCTGAGGAACTAGTAGAATTAATGGAAAAATCATGGAATGACAATCCCGAAGATAGGCCGTCGTTCGATACAATTCGTCTTAATCTGCGAAATATAATGAAGTGAGTACACAGTTTTAAGTGTATGGTATTATATAGCAAGTTTAAAATAGCAGTTCCAAGCGACTTTCTCCTAACATAACAGTATGAAGCACATCATAAAATCGTTGAAAACTGAAAATATTATATTTTAAAATAGAGTCGACAAAAACTACACCTGATAAACACACACCAATTTCATTCACTGTAGATTCTAGCTAGAGCATACAATGTTGACGAATATCAATAACTTAGTTCCGCAGTATACAACACTGTCGAAATAGAAATCCCTGAGTTCCACACAAAATGTGGCGTCCTTGGACAAGTACTAATAGTAATAACGAGTGTGATAACAACACAGACTTTTTCCAGTGTAGTGATTACAATAGCGATGGTGAACAATGCGAAAAAGAGATACCAGTGAATAATATTCGGATGCATTCGAATATTGAAAGACAGAGAGTATTTTTTTCTGATTGATTCGGCTGTTACTTGAGGAAGATCCATAGTACTTTCAAAAACGACACTTGACGATTTGATTTCCACAAACTTTATTTGAAAAATATATCATATGTTTCGCTAGCACAATAGCTTTCTCAAGTGACTCTCTCAAATCACTTGCAAAAGCTACTGTGCTAGCGAAACATGTGATATTTTTCAAATAAAGTTTGTGAAGATCAAATCGTGAGATGTAGTTTTTGGAATTACAGAGAGTATGTTTCAATGTATATGTATAAGAATCTACATCTCAAGTTTGGTTCCGAAGGAAACAAACTATTACAAGGAACATCAGATTTGATCAAAATTCCTTTCTCAACCAACTGTTTGTAAAATAATCAAAAACAAATCTTATGAACGCAAGACGCGATGTGATACAGGATTACCAAAATCTTTAGCCATTCATCTAATAAAATCATAAAAAAAAATATGCGATTGTTACAAAAGTATTGAGATTCCTACAACTGAAATCATAAGGAATGAAATGAATATTTCCGGCCATCACGTGACAAAACTCGTCAGAATTGGATAGAAACTAGGATTTAGATTTAAAATAATAAACAAACGTCAAATACTTATGGAAAGCAGAAAAATAGTGGAATTACGTAACAAATACTCAGAACAAATAACTAAATTTAGACGGCAAATTTTCTTTTTGGACGAAACTTGGTATGACACTCACGACACAGTTACAAAAGGGGGGACTGACGGTTCGAGAATGTGTACGCCTAACATGCCTGCAAACAAAGGATCCCGACTAATCATTGTTCGTTGCGGAGGAAGTGAAGGATGGGTTCCGAAATCTTTGAAATTATGTGGAAAAAACTTGAGGACTGCAATGTTGACTATCATAAGAACATGGAAGCTAATATTTTCGAGGAATGGTTTGAAAACACACTGATCCCAAGTTTGAATGCGAATGGTGTAATAGTTCTTGGCAGCGCTTCCTATCATTCGCGACAGCTCATCAAAGTACCGAAAAAAAATTCGAGGAAATATGAAATACAAAGTTTTTTAATGAATACCAATTTGTATTTTGAAAATAACTATACCAAAAACCAACTACTTGAAGTTTTAAATCAAAAACATTTGAAATAGTGTATATTCGAGAGTATTGCTGAAAAGTATGGAAATAGAATACAGGATTGAAAAATCAGTAACATTTCATGAATCATAACATTAAAAAAAAAACAGACACATTCAATGACAGATGAACTAATATTTGTCGCTGTTATATGGGTTGTTTCGAAAGTTTTGTCCGTTTTTATGAGTCTACTTTAAACTGTAATATCTCAGTGAATACTTATTCAATTTAATCGAAATGACCGCTCGGGATTCGATGAAGTTAACGAAGTCCGTTTTACCTGGTCCTGATTGGCTAAGAGGTAGATATCGAAGTGGTGAAAAAAATGGTATTCGGTTGGCAAAAGGTCTGGGAAGTATGGTGTGCGCAGCAGAACATCGACCGATGATTTGTGAAACGTGAAGACGGGCGTTGTTGTGGAGCAACATCAGATCTCTTCTGTTGGCCAGAGCCGGCTGCTGCTGATACCATTTTCGGTACGTTTCGTTGATTTCCTCACAATACGACTCACAAAAGCAAAGAGCAGTCTTCCATACGAGACAATTTTTGTCAATCGTTCAAATCATGTGCTTTTTGCTCTTTCCAGTACCTTTCAAACTCTCAAAAACCGCATGTGAGCTGATGTCCAGTTTTTCCGCCATCCCACGTACCTTTTGTGATGGGTCAGTCCCCACCAGGGTTCACAATTCCTCGTCCTGGATTTCTGTAGGTCGACCACTTCGGAACTCATCTTCGAGGCTAAAATCTCCGGAACGAAATTTCGCAAATCAACGCCGAACAGTGCCTTCATTAACACTGGTTAATTTTTCGGGCTGTTAAGGCAGCGCTTTTGTTCAATTTGAATTCGTAGAGCAAAATTGGCGGAAAATCGCTCTACGATAGTAATAAATGGCAAAAAATAAATTAACAGCATCAATATATAGAGTACAAATTTCTTTATCCATCAGTATTTACTACGACACAGTAGGATAAATATTTATTGAGATCAGGAGCTACATATACACATGACATTGAAACAGGCAAAATCTCGGAAACAACTCAATACATTCCAATCAATATTGAAATTGTTCAGTATAAAGAAGAAAGTAGAAATCACATGTGTTTTTTCAAATTCTTGAGTGTTGAAGAAATCACTTCAGTGTAAAAGTAAATCCTAATTCAACGTTTTCCGAAATTTTGTGAAGTGTTACCGATTTATAGGTACATAAAATCCATCAATTCAATAGGAGTAAACCCCCAAAGAATTCTACATAAAATTGAAATGGTAGCCAAACATTGTTGGTACTCAACGTAGGAATATTACTTTATAAAAATTCCCTTTTATAAATTTTAATATTCTCCACTCTTTAACTTTTAATTGCCAAATTGTTGGAAACTATTTGTTCCAGAACAATGGTCATTCCGAAACATCCGGCATTTATCCAATAAATAACATTCATTCAGGTTTATTCGAAAAACACAATAATAATTTCAGGGGATACTGCGAAAATCTCATAGACGATCTTTTGAGAAGAATGGAACAGTACGCCAACAACCTAGAAGTTCTAGTGAGTGAAAAAACGGAAGAACTCAGTCAGGAAAAGAGGAGGTCCGAAGAACTTCTTTACCAAGTACTACCCAGACCCGTGGCTCAGCAGTTGATGCTTGGAGAACTTGTACAACCCGAACAATTTGAGTGTGTTACTATTTATTTCAGCGACATCGTCGGGTTCACTGCCCTTTGTGCGAAAAGTACACCGATGCAGGTATTTGGCAGTTCATGCTTCTGTTTTTGCAATTTTAAAATATGTATTCCTTTACAGGTAGTCGATTTTTTAAACGACCTATACAGTACATTCGACAGGATCATTGGATTTTACGATGTGTACAAGGTAATAAAAACTACAAAAAAAATTGAAACAATTTTCCCATTTACCAGAACTGCTGACAAGAAATAATGACTCTAATGAAGTTTGCATTGGCAATTTTTTTCGTGAAGTTGTACGCCAAACCCCTTTTTATTTTCATATTCGTCACCCCTTCAAATATTTTTTAATAGTGATGATCATACAAGGCCGTTTGAATTAGTCAATTAGGAGACATCGGCATGTTGAAGGTACTTCATAAATGTTTTAACCATTTCTGATCAGTTGAAAAAAATGCACAGAAATTTTCACAAATAATCAACATAACCTTGAATGATTCAGCATATAAGTATGTTCAATGATTCGGAGTACTGAAAAATCATTTTATTGCATGACTTTCATGCAGGGCATACTAACCCTACCAAGTGTTTCTTTCATTTAATTTTTCAAGTTTATCGAATATTTTACACCAAGTGCGGATTTTAACAAATTTACTCTATAAGAAATTTTCAACTTCATGAATCAAAAATTATTAAAAGACCACATAGTATTTTTATTTTATAATTGACATGTTTAACTGTAAATGTGTTTTATGAAATACATTTAGGGCTACCTATCAAAATTTGGTCACATGTGATGCAGAGTTTGTTTTTAACCTTGTATAGATAACTTTATAAAATATCTATTTTTGAAAAGATAATGCCTATTAGTATCAACATTTTTCACATCATGCCGACTCAATCAATGGCACTGCATACTTGTTTCTAGCGTCATTTTGACGAACTTTGATCTAAATCCCGCTTGTGAATGAATCGGTTTTACTGTTGGCGATTTCTTTAAATTGGATTCAACACAGCAAAGCTCTATCCTTTCAACACCAGATGGCAGCATTACCGCCTCACGTTGGTTTACTCCACCCAACATAACATGTATCTCGATCGACATTTTCACAATTTGTGCCTTAAACTAATGAGTAAGGAAAATAAACGAGCCTTGGTGACGCTTGGCTTACATGTTAGAAAGATCTAACCTTTAAATTTTTGTAGGGGTACAGGTCGTCCCGTGGGGTTATGCATACTTCGCACGATTCCTGGTGAAGCGATCTGCTCCGTAATCGAAAAAAGCATAATTTAGTAGTTTACACCAAGGCTAGGAATAAAATTCCGTGATTTTTAACTTTACTTTCGTCGTAGTATGGTCAATAGTGAAATAAATACAATGTGTACATGACTTAGTCTCATGTTAATTAATAGCATAAATTGTTTGTTGTTTATGAAAGTGCACTCGCTTGTAAGCAAACTTTCTATAATTATGGAATTGCAAGCCAATCATTCTGATCGATTGAGTTTGGTGTATGAACGTTATTTGAATTATTTCCGGCAAAAAAAAACAATAATCAAAAATCTTAGTGTCAAAATTTCAGGATTTATGAACAAAACTTCATGTTGATTTTAATCGGTTCAACATATCTTATTGTATTTAATTTATGTAAATACTGTCTAATTTCCAACTCTTTCATGGTTTTTATGTATTGAGGGAAATAACCATTGTTGAAAATCTTGTGGAAATATGAGTCTCTAATTATTTTTACTGAAAAAAAATCGTTTCATAGTACCCTCAAAACGCAAAAAATACCTACCTGAAATTTCTGATCACAACACAACAAAAAATATTTTTTGAATGTTTCCTACACTAAATTAGTCAATTTCTACTAATTTTGGGGTGATAAAAACGAAAATA
>WOGP01006811.1:0-12138 GCA_015342065.1 Leptinotarsa undecemlineata | reverse complement strand
AGGTCCTATCCCCCGAAGCACACATTCGGGAAGGCGCGTTTAGCATTATCAACCAACGAACACTCCCCACACCGTGGGGTAAGTATCATTGAGTACAAGAATCATGTGCCCTGAGCAATCGCACAGAGCCAAGAATGACCGGCTTCTGCATCTGTCCGATTAAGATTTTTGCCTTACAATGATTTTAGGATTCGGAAGTAGAGAGAGGATCATTCCACCAATGACTCCAATAATCAGAACAACCATCTTGACAGAGTGGTCTGGATAGAGTCTACAGCTTTCGAAGAGAATATCTCGATATTTTATTCGTTTTTACTACTCTTTTTGGAGGATATTTGTCTCGCCAGGAGCTGAAAACTCCACGACATACATCGTTTTGCCATGGTGGTCGAGAAGGACTATATCAGGCTTATTAACTTGTATGAGCCTGAGTGTGGGGAACGAATAGTTTCAATAGATTCGGATTCAATATACCCTGGTCAGAATTCGAAGGGATGATTTTTTAACATGTCGATGTTATAGTTTCCAGTTGTACCTATCATTTTCATATAAGAATCAATAACTCGAGAACGGTTATAGTTGGGTACATAGTATAGTAACATATATGAAAACATATATTTTTTTACCTACTTGTTGATAAATCTAACAAAATACATGGCGTTCCATTTAAAAAAACGCAACTTTATTTATGTCACTTTTTTGAGCCACTCTGTAGACTCAACATAATTTTCTTCTGCTGCCCTAATCAATATACATATTCGAGTTCCACAAGAAAAGTATTTCAAGAAGTCATTAGTGATAGCCTACTATATAGGCAAAAGGAGCGATTCACTTTGGATTTGAATCGTTGAAGATTAAATCAATTTGGAAAAACATTGTCAGAAAGTTTATTCCACATGAACGCAGTTCTTCTGATGAAAGGGTTCCCAAACAGTGAAGTTCAAGGTGTACTGAGTTGAACCTGAAAACGATGAGCAGCCACACTCACTCGCGTATTTCTGATATGTACTGCTCTTGGTGTAATCAAATTGTGCCAAGTCACTTGAACACTTCCCGTGAACGTATCTATAAAAGAGAGACAAATCTCCAACCTTTCTTCGATGTTCCAGGTTATCAAGGTTGCCCGTGATGTTCGCGTTTCTAATCATGCGGATGACTCTTTTCTGGATGGAATCCAGCAACTTCAGGTTATATTTGAGGAGCTCCATACATGAAAACAATACTCCAAAGAAGATCTGATCTGAGTTTTATGAAGCATCAAAAGTTGCTGAGGTGTGTATATTTTTCTGGTTCGGAACAGTGTTCCAAGCTTTTGAGGAGCAATCTCTGCCATTTCAGCGACATGATTGTGCCAAGACATATTGGTGTCCATTTTAACCCCCAAAATACCTATCAAAGCAGAAATCGGAATTGTTTGACCTGCCATTATTATGTCCGGTTTGGAGACATTTATCTTCTTGGAGAAAACCGTTGCCTGGGTTTTGGTGGCATTGAATTAAACCTGGTTACTTTCACCCCAATTCGAAATCACTTCTAGATCTTCATTAAGATATGCAACTTCCGGCTGCCGCTGAAAATGTGCCTCCGTAACCGATGTCCTGGAATCCAAATGAAATTACGAGACAAGTGTGCTTTTGTCGGGAAAACAATATAATGGATTCTTGGTTTTTGCTAATAAGTCGTTGACATACAATAAAAAGAAGGTTGGAGGCAATACGGATCCCTGAGGATCTCCAGCGTCGATGGTGAAAATACTCGAGAGATATCCATCAACGGCCTCTTGAAGGCAACGTTCTTTCAGGAAGCTGAAGAGCCATACACAAAAATGATCCAAAAAACCATAGTATCGACGTTTGGCCTTAGAAATATCAAGCGCTACAGCCCTTGATTCTCAATGTTTCTCGATTGCGTTATTCCAAATATGTGTGACTTAGGATAGAAAGTAGCCTATTGATTTTTGCTTCCGATCTTTGGTTAAAGTGTTATTACCTGTCAATAACGTAACATTGATTTGCACTGATGCTACTTTAGAATTTTCCAGTATGGGATTCCAAATCCGGTTAAGCGTTTTCTGTTGTAGTTTTCCGTACGTTCATGGATATCTATGGCTTTCCGTACAAGCCGACTGTGGTATTCATGATTAGGGACAAGTAGTTTCACGTTTTCGGACAGTATCGAGTGATATACTTCACTAAGCGCGTGTTCCACTTCTGTCGATTTATCTAGATGACTTAATCTACAGTTTCTCCGATGTTCATTCAGCCTCGTACCCATAGATCTTTTGGTGGTACCGATATAAACTTTCCCGCACATGCATGATATACGATATACCTCCGCAGCTGATAGTGGATCTCTTTTTCGCAATATTTTCCTGATGGGCTTGAACACTGTTTTTATTTCATGCTTCCCTAAGAGTTTCTCGACTCTGTCTATAACCCTAGGTATATACGGTAAAAATGCACGTGCAACTGTTTGAATTTTCTCCCAATATTGACTAGTGGAAGTCTTCAGTTTCATGACCTTGTTGATCTCAGTTACACTGTAGCCATTCGATCTTAAAATCACTTGAAGATGCTCCAATTCTTCTAGTAGGTGTTCCGATTCACATATTCTACGGGCATGTTGTCAGGGTGTTGATAATTCTACGCTTTTGACTTAGATTCTGGTTCGAAAGTGCATGCAGATATCTGCTCGTCTGTATCAATTTTGGATACACTTTAAGTGTCAGTCGTGTGCCACGCCTTTCAACGAGTACATCTAGAAAAGCTATTCGATGTTCCTGTCCACTCTCCATGGTGATTTTATGCTAGGGTGTTGAACATTTATGTGGTCTAGAAATAGGTTCAATCTATCTCTTCCATGCCCCCAGATAACGAAGGTGTCATTCACGTATCGTAGCCAAATGGTTGGTGCTAAATAGTTCGTTTGAAATCGAAAGCGTCGATTGCCTTCATACCACTATGTGTCTCAACGGAACTTGTTTTTTGTGTATCTTAGGAATAACACAGAGCCTTGGCGGGTCGGCTTCTGTTCTTAGAATGGTCCCATACTGAAAGATGCTAAACTAGCAACAGTACAGTACTATGTTACGTCATTGACAGGAAATGACATTTCTGCCAATAAAAACGCATCAACAAAAGAGGCGGACTACCTGAGTCAACATAAATACAACCTACGAACTAGAAATCACTAGTCATTGGTGAATCATCAAGATGAATAAACCTCTGAAGAAGCCAGCCACTCATGCTGGCGAAACGTTAGGATGTAGTTCCAAACTACGATGGCCTTCAAACCCGAATGAAGATAGTAACATTGAAAATCTTGGCCGCGAAAGCCTTAACCCACTCAATAGCTTTGGTATGTCTTCTGGAAACAGTCATCACAATAATTCAATGTCTGCTTGATTTTCATTCATGCATCAATTCAAACTCTGTTTTCAATTAGTACATTATACCATAATAGTTAAATTATTTTTTTTATTCATTTATGTGGGTGTGAATCATACTTCACAAGTGCACTACAAAATCGTGCTCTTCTGTCTAGAAGACGGAAAAACATATGCTATCTACTATAATCACATCACTGATTCTCCATTACCATAGGCCTGTTCCACTTTCATCGACAGAAAAATATCGAAAGACTTCCTCATCGTTCGTGAATTTAACCTATATGGAATTTTGATATAAACGACGTTCCGCTTTACTTTTGTTCTGCCTTTTGGTTTTATGCGGCGTAACAGTGAAAGATGAATAATTTCCCACTTTTGCCCTACACGGTTTGGCTTTCCTCGAAAATTCGGTACAAATTTTCATCTTTTTGTTCTACAATGATCGCTTTTCATAACAAATTCATATATACGAATGACATTTATTTTATTTTCACTGGAATGAAAATATATTATGGGTTGGGTTCTAAAGTATGTCGATAAATAGTGAAATATATTGAATATGAAATCGAAATCTATCTGTTATTAATCAATTAATCAATTATTCATGAAATTTTAAAGTTGTAAATAATTTCATAGTTATATCTGAAGTGTTAACAGTAAAATACCCGACCTTATATCCGTTAACACATCTTTCACATTATTTTGATGTTGCTGACGTAATCATCATCAAACTGAAACAATAATTGAATTGAGAACAATGGTTTCTTAGGTTAGTTGAACGTGTTCTAGAGAAGAAACAGGCTCCAAAGCTTCAGCTATAGTTTCCAGGGGAGATTTCAGCTATGGTTCAGCATCTCTTATCTTCGGTAAGCATAGCTTACCGAAGCTATGAACGTTTTCTTTGAACGTTTTCTTGAGAAAACAGACAATCAGTATAATTAGTGAATCGTCTATGGCAAATGTGTTTATGCACCTCAAATAGGTTATTGTCAGTACTTGTCAGGATAACTAGGATATAATATGGACAGAGGCCTCGCAGCATCTTCAAGGTTGGATACAAGTACGTCAGTGGAAAGAGAGGTGATTTTAATATTCACCAGAAGATCTTTGGATTTAGCTCACTTGCTTGAGATTTCCATCAAAAACTTGCAAAATCTTGCGGTGTCATGGTTGAGATGACGGTAATAGACTGATTTTAGAAAGTCCTTATCCATACTAATGATGGCCTTCCCCTTATCCGCTGTGAGTATGCTGACGTCTCCTTTCTTGTTCAAAGTATTCAGGACTGATTTTTATTGTTTGGAGATGTTTCATTTCGAGGGTTTCACGAAATTAAATATTCTTGACCGGGAGTGTAGATGACATAATAGAGAAATCACCGACACTAGTTCATTCCCTGAGAGATATTTAGCAGCAGTACGAGCAAGTACCATCAAAAAATAATTCAATATTGATAAATTCATTGCCCAGCAGCGGCATACACACTGACATCTTCAGCAGATTATGACGTGATAAATTATAGCAACTACCTGTGTTTAGTGCAGAGGAGAGTGTAACGTTTGTATGAACATTTCAATGAAGGCAAAGTACTTCCTCAAGTAGTAGATTGAATGTAATACTGTTGCTTTATTCTATAGTAGATCTTATATGCAGCCGAAGTAGTTCTGAAATATTATTATTAATATTGCTAATAGCCTCGTTCACAAACGAAAGAATTATTAGATATTAACCTATTTTGGCTTCAGATATAGGACTAGAAGGAATGAGGAGCTAGTTTGAACTGAATTGTGTCATTGAAGTATGAATTTTGAAATGTTCAAAGTTAAATATTGAATAGCATTTAATTTTCACTTATTTCAAGACCATATAATATGTGTAAACATATAGCAAATGTTTTGTTATTAGAATAGTTTAAAAAATGAAACAACAACAATAAAATATGCTATACAGATGAATAACTCTTTTATTGTCAACGTGAGTAAAGACGCGTGTGGCGTTTTTGTAAAACTGTTTAGTGAAAATCCCACAATGAAGTATCTTTTGAATACGTTAGTTACGGAGTTTCATCAAGTATCTACCAATTCCATCATATATATTATATTGATGTCAATTATAATATCCTAATGTGCAGTGGATTTCAAATTAGTATATCTTCGAATTGATGAAAATAAGAAATAAGCGATCAACTATATAACAGATGTTTAGTATATATTAATGTATTGTCTATTTATGTCTGATTATGTAGTTGCAGTTTTCTTGTACTTGCAGAGAGCTTTTGAAACGATTTATCGCCAAATATTGATTGATAAGTTGAAAGTCATAGGCATACAAGGTACTGTATTGAAATGGATCAGGAACAAATCGCAATCAGATCACCAAAGTGGAAAATGTATTCTCGGCTCCCATCACCAATAACTTCAGTGTAACACAGGGAAGTGTCTTGGTTCCTTTATTATTTCTATGCAATATCAATGATATACAATACTATCATGACTGTGATTTTCTCAATTTAGTCGCAGATGACACGTTACTGTCAATCTCAGGCAATGATCTGTATGGTACTATCAACTAGATGAACGATTCCCTAAATACATTTCGATATTAACAAAATGAAACTCAATGTGGCAAAATGTAAGGCGGTGATCCTAACCACATCCTTTAAATACAAAAACATAAACTCAAACCAACTCAATCTGGAAATAGATAAAAATAAAATTGAATTCATAAACCAGTTTAGCTATCTTGGATTCATACTTGATAATAGCCTATTATTGCATAAACATTTTTCCTACATAAGTAAAAAAATTAGTAGATTTAGTAGAATTTCCCCATGTTTTTCAACATACTCCAAAATTACAGTATATAACACCATTATCCAGCCGCACTTTGATTATTGTGGTAGCTTACTATACTCCCTTGATACAAATGAAATTTCACAACTACAAAAGCTGCAAAATCGCGGTATGAGAATAATACTGAAGTGTAATCGTTCTACCAGCATTGCAGCGATGTTAGATTGTTTGCAGTGAGTATCGGTGAAAAACAGATTTTATAAATTAACAATGATTTTTTTATTTTTATATTAGGACATGTCCTACTAAATAAATAAAGTTCTTTTTATATTACATTTGATGGGTTGCAATTAGTAGTACTAGTGAATCAATTCTAAATGAATTCTAGTAGTGACTAGTGAATCAATTCTGAATGAATACCTAGCTGATTTATGAAGAGCTCAAAATAATGATTGGGATAATAGAGGTTTATTGACGATTTTCCTGATTTACCGGATATTTCTCTCAAAATATTATATGTGGTGTTTGGAAATTCAATCAAAACAAATAATACTACACAGCTTTGGTGTTAATTTAATACATAAAATTTAACGTAATGGTCAATTAAATATGCATGCGTGAACAACAAGTAATTTATTCGAACAAACACACAATATTCACCGCAAAATTAGGCAATAGGATGTTACTTCAGCTCATGTGTGATTACAGTTGAAAAATTTCAATTCCGAAATATATCAAACAGGATATGTCATTATTTCTCTTGAATAAGGGAGATACTTTCAGGAAGATTTTCACAGTAGAAATTAAAATACAACTTACTCTCTATAACGATAGAATGTTGGGATAATATAGAACATTGTAAAAAAAATCTAGTTTGCTTACCCGAATTTCACGGAGCATACAGAAAAAGTTTTATTCCGAATATTGTTCATTCCTTTTCTAAAGAAGAAATTAGGGAAAATATTCGGAAACATTCGGAAAATTTTAACCAACAATAATTTTTGGAATAACTGTGGCAGAACTCTAGAAATATCAAAATTACATTCAACATGTACTTAAAATACATTATCAATTCGATAACAACTTGATGAAGTTTTTCTCTAGGGATTGCAACATCTTAAAAGTGGGATTCAAAATAATATTACAATCGTATATTATTTGACTCGTTTTTTGATCACACATACAGAAACTTGAATGTTTTATTAACCCAATTGTAATCTCAAGATGAATTGAAGAAACATTTCGTTATGAAACAACCCATTTTTTCAGCACGAAAATCTTGAGAGTTTTCCACCATGAACAAACAATACAACGTATAGGTATACCGTTTCTGTCCTAGTGACCGAAACGAAGAAACCCTTTTATTTCATTCAGAACGTAAGAGCTGGAAAACTCATAAATTTGTTGTTTTCTTTTCGAATCGGATTATTTTCCTCCAAGTCCCAATATCTTATTGCCAAAGTAATAAATTTTAATACAGTTTTTTGTTGCTACGAGCGCTAGCTAGACCGTCATATTTCATTTTTCATCCTCTATATAAAAAATACGATTGTTATTACGATCAGCTTTCCTTTTTGTTGTTCTCATTATTTCTTACCTCGACTGCAGTAACGAACATCGAATGCTGTTTTATATACAATATTGATTATATGTATGTTTCGTTTACATTAGGTGATTTGAAAGAAGTGTAATCACCGTTAAAATGGTATATCAGACTGAAATTTTGGATTTTGCATAAACTGGACATATTTGAAACTAGTAACAAGATCCGACTTTGTATGGGTATCAATTTCATATATGACATATATTTTCCGTCGTAATGTCTAATTAGTTTGCAACTAACAATAACTAATGATTAACTACCTGGAGACAACACAAATCAAAAACTGAACCTCAACCTTCCAAGTGATTCTCAAAGTAAAACAAAACCAACAAGACAATTGCAACGTTTTTTCATAAAGCATCATATCGGCTTGAATTTTTCTCATGCGAAAGTTTTAATTTCCCGATATCCATCTAAATAGCTTTCCAATTACCACATTATCCAGGCCGTATCTTTTATCATGCGGTAACATGATTAAAGAAACCATAACAGATACGAAGACGATTAAATGGAAAAAAGGTAACTGTCATCGGAAACAATACAATAGTCGAGAAATATTTACGGGTACTCTTGTCCTTCTCGAGTTATACGAGGAAAACCAAAAATGCTGTTTTTCGTTTTTTCAAATAGAATTGTTATTTCCGAGAATATAAAAAAATGGAAAAAGAAAATGTTATTGTATTCGAACTGTACTATGACGATGTAATAGTAAATATTCGATAAGACATTTCTTGTCAACATGGTCACCATTTACTTTTTTTCAAATAAGGACCTGGATTTTTCATTACAGATATTGATAATGCAATAAATCCAAGATTATATCACATTTGATATTTTTGAAATAACCACTATCATCAGTGACAACAATCAAACAGAAAAACAATTTGTTGTATCATGAACTTTTGGGAAAAATGAAATTAATACGGAAAATCAAAGCTACGTGGCAATCTACATAAAATGCTCGAATTGATGACCTCTTTGTTGAATGTACATAAGTTGTCAGTCTAAACAATTTCTGTGAAAATTTTCTAGCATAATAGGTGTACCTAATACTAATGCATCCATTTCTTATTTTTTGTTTGAGATGGTCGATATCTGTACATGGTGTTGAAAAAACTGTATCCTGTATATTTCCCCAGACAAAAAATCTAAAGGAGTAAGAGCTGGAGATCGAGCTGGCCAGTTAACTGGTCCATTTTTTTCAATTTATTTTCTTGGGAATATTGAATCTAAATGTTCCTTTACTATTGCTGCATTATGGGGAGAAGTGCCGTCCTGTTGAAAATATTGTATTTCATGGCGGATATTCAGTGGCAATTCATTCAAATAGCCATCGAATTCATTCAATATAAAATGAAGATGCATTTCACTATTCAAATGTCCATATTCCGAACTTCTCTTGGAAATTGGTTTCCCTATATAAATGATCATTTGTATTATTCCACCTATGATAGATATTTATATGAACCAACCATGGTTGGTAAATCTTGATTCATCCGTCCATATTATTTTTTTACCTCGCAAGTCGTAATCCCCTTCATTGAGGTAATGAACTTTTCGTATTCTGTAGTATATATATTTGTTCTTTTTCAAAATAGTTCTGGTAGATTATACAGAAATACCCATTTCGGTGGCAATTTATCGTAAAAAACAATCATGTTTAGCATAATTTTTGTAACTGGCCAATCCTTAATTTAAAAAAAATATTTCTAAGTCTCAGCTACTTCGCAAATCGTACTCTTCTTCCGTAATCCCCTTCATTGAGGTAATGAACTTGGCGTATTCTGTAGCATTTATATTTGTTCTTTTTCAAAATAGTTCTGGTGGACTTTACAGATATACCCATTTTGGAGGCAATTTCTCGTAAAGAACAATCTTGTTTAGCATAATTTTTGTAACTGGCCAATCCTAAATAAAAAAAAAATGATTCCATTGTGTTAATTTTTATGTGGTTATATTTGTTTACTCATTTACATTTATTTGATTCCTCACACTTCCAGTAACCACACATTTTTTTGTTTTCTTTCTGTCAAATGCACCATAGTCCGTCAAATTTCTTTCTAATCGTCTAAACATTTGGATGTTCGGTATACGATGATTCGGGATAGCTCAATATACATATTCCTTGCCAAAAGAGGATTTCTTTTTGATTTTGCATAACTAAATAGCATATTAGTCCTTTCAACATTTGAATACATCTTTGGTATGATCATTAATGTCTGAACAGTCCTCAACAGATATCAACAACACATTCGATTTTTGACCAAAAACTGATGCTTTCGTTACTTCCAGGATTGAGAATTATAAAAATATTACAAATTATAATTGATTAGGTAGAAATAAGCTTTGAAAGAAGGATTATGACAATACAAAAATTTACAAAACGAAAAAGTACGAATTTTCACTGTGTTGGGGTACCTACCTGTCGACTTTATTGGGATGTGTGAATTGTATTTTGAAGAAATCGAAACAATTTACGAAAGAAGTAACGATAGGATCGTAATTAAAAATTTTTGTCACTAATGATGGTAGTTATTCCAAATTAAACGCCATAAAAATATCAAATGTGACATACCCTTTACCTTATCAATATTTGTAATAAAAAAGACAGGTCCGTATGTTAGTTACATAAAAATACTTGGAATACTTGGAAAACATAGTAAATTACAAATTCTAAATGAAGAACTTCTGATGAGTTTCGATATTTTGAGTTTGTTTACAAATGCTTGGGTAGATACAATGTAGAAAATTGTAGAATCGAAATCAGAAAATGATAATTATCTGAAATGTATAAAATAATTGAACGTGGATACTATCTTCGAGATTCTGAAGTTGTGTGTAGATGATTTTTTTTCAGTTCAAAGATAATTTTCATCAATGTCTTCTCTGTATCTTATCAACATTTCTGAATATCATTTTCATACAGCATTTCGGGAAAACTTACATCGAAATTCATCAGAGTGGCTCAAAGATATGGTGGAGATGTATGTATGCATGTGTTTTTTACACACATATGTTTCTCACTGGTTGCAGCTTCCTAGACGTATTTTTCGTTTTACAAATGAACTGTTGAATTCGAACCACTAAAATTGTACATTGGACCAGGAGAGTCTGAAAAGTTATAGGGGCTTACCTGAATTGCCCTATACACGGTATATTGTAAACTATTGAATGATCTTAATCGATAATTGGTATCATTTTCCTCATCGAGAGTGAACGTCTCTTCATTGCCGAGCAGTTCCAACTATTTGGATTCAAACATTAGCCGGCGCAATATCTGTGAAATAGTGCTTCTGGTGTGGTTGGTCCGTTTCGGAAACGTTACAGATATCCACATCCATTACATAATAGATAACAATGGCCGGCTTAATTCATTTATGTCGCTTACTAAACAGTTTCCTTTGTTCTCCATTATATTTACGCGGAGTCACCAATTTATAGCGAACGTCGCCCTACTAACTACTACAACAAAGCTACTTTCATGATGAACGAGTCAGTGGGCTTATGCTTTTTTATATCGAATATACAATAATTATCATCTCTGAGCTTTTGTAAATATATCAACGAAAAAAAATTTTGAAAAGAAAATTAATAGTTCAAATAGACACATCTCACAAATCCTATATATCAATAAATGTCGAATCAACGAAAACTTTACTTCGGAAGTCTGCATATACAGCTCAGATTTTGATGTGTTTTTATATTGTTCAAAATCGTGAATCTTCTGAAGTAGGGATTGAATTATTCATATTGTTTAAACAATATAGGTAAGTGATATTAATACAAGGAATTCAGTTTAGCGTGAATTTTTACAATTCGTCATATACCAATGAGTATAACAATATTACAATATATATTTACTCAATAACAATGGATTCAACGTTAAAAATGATTTCGATGAAAATAATGATAGTGGAACTTAATTATCTGAGAGAAATGGTAGACATATGTCACTTCTGCGAAAAAGTGACAAAAAACAATAATTCGAGTAGAAAGTTAGATGGATCATTTGAAAATTATATAAACGGCTCTAGATAGTGACTTTCATGTTGATAATAATGATCACTAACCCCGGTGTGGGTGATTGATCATTATTGGTTGATGATGCTGGCGCACCCTTCCCAATGTGTTGGTACTTCAAGAACAGGGCCCTACCAGTTTACTCTTCTGTAATAATAATAACTAGCTTGTTTGCATGTTCATAGTGTTCTAACAGAAAAGGTTGACATTTGGCAAACTCACCACGCCGTGTACAGCGTCGTTCAATCGCTTCAACATACATACTGTTGAAGAAGTTACTGTGTTAGCGAAACATGTGATATATATATATATATATATATATATATATATATATA
>WOGP01006809.1:0-12139 GCA_015342065.1 Leptinotarsa undecemlineata | reverse complement strand
GATACTTGAAGAGTAAAGTTTACCAAAATCGACCAAATGATTTAGAAGAGTTGAAGGAACGCATCAGAGCGGAGATTGCACAAATAACCCCCGAAGTTCTCGGAAACGTTAGAAATGAATTCAGTGCCCGGCTTTCACATTGCATCATAGCTGAAGGTCATCAATTTGAACATTTATTATAATTTTATTGTACTTCAATAAATAACATGTTTTGGTTCATCTTGTATAAATGAATATTGGCATGGTTATACCGTTGAATAGATGATTAGTAGACCTTTTGAATGAGGTGCCCCATGACCCCTGTTTGCATTTAAAAAAATTGTCGATTACGTCAGCACGCCCACACCGGTGACGAAACGTCTTTCATATGAATATCATGAGATGGGCCGTCAAAAATTAAAGTTTACCTGTTTTTGGATTTCTTCCAGAAGACGCTCATTTTGTAAATATTCAATTTATTCCATACATTTGCATCGTACTGTATATTTTACCCTCTACAAATTTATAACTACACGAGCAGGTGTAGTGTTATTGAATGAATTTATACTTAATTGGAAATGAATAATTAATGAAGAAAATATTAAAATGACTTTTGTTGAATAATATAAACCTTATAAACCTTAAATGATCGGGACAACCAATTGATTTCAGATGAGAGGGCGCTGCCCCACATCTCAAAAACGATTCAACGTATGAAAAACTTTTGAAACAAAAGTTGTAGAGAAGTTAATTCTTTACAATATTGATAATAAATACAGTTAACATGAAACCCATTGGAAACGAGATATTGACAAAAGACTTTTTTGACTTTTGACCCCCAATTTTTCAAGTTGCGGCCGTCGAATCATATGTGAATTTTGAGAATACTTTAATGATGCCAAAATACAAAGTTAATACAAATTTACAGCTGGGTATGTCCACTTTCCCAGGCATACTCCCTAAAATGTCTGGCCTGGCATGGTCACTTAAATGGAGTTGATTACCTTATCAGTTTTGTCGTTTCTTATAGTTTTTTAGAGGTCACGACACAATCACTACAAGAAAATCCTAAAGGCACTCTCAGATCGATGCCTGTGCGAAAGTAGCGATTAACTTTGGAACTGAACTTGAATCGCTGGGGATCAAATGTATACAGGAAAAAGTTCTCTGGAAGTTTACTCCATATAAAAGTAGTTCTCCCAATGTAACAATTTTTGAACAGTAAAGTTCTAAGTGTACTGAGTTGAACCTCAAAACTTTGAGGAACCGTAGCTCTTGAAGGAATCAAATGTGCCAAGTCACTTGAATGCCAACCGTGAAAGTATCTTTAAAATAGTGACAAATCTCCATTTCACCGATATTTCAGACCGTCAACGTTGTAAGTGATATTCCAAAGAAGATTTGATCTGAGCATTATGAAGCATCAAAAGTTGCTGAGGTGTGTTCTGATTTGGAACAGTGTTCTGAGCTTTTGAGAAGCAGCCTTTGCAATTCCAGCAACTTGATTGTGCCAAGATATATTGGTGTCCATTGGTGTCCGGAATTGTCTGTCCTGACATTATTATATCCGGTTCGGAGACAGCAATTGTTTTGAGGAAAACCGATACCTGAGTGTCTTGCACCCAGTACACTCTGACCCTATTTATATACACCAGTTCTGATGTCCCTCTCAGAACCATCAATGATATTAGGCTTTTTGACAATTCGTTCGTTTTTGAGGCCCCAAATTGATTCTTTTTTGCTAGATTGAATAAACTTACACCAGAAATTCTGATCTATACTGCCCATATAGCATGAACATAATGCCTTATGTTCATGCTATAGTCACATATTCAGTTTTTGATGTTTGTATATTAAGTGTTCCATACTATCAATCAAGGCTTGTAATCAAAGTATCTATTTCATTCGATTCTTTGAAGCTTGGGAGGAAATTCACCCGCTGTTGCCTCGCCATTGTTGTGAAATGTGCAAGGTATGAATTAAATAATGATTCAATGTTTTGAGAATGTAATATTTAATATCAACGTCCTTCTCAAATACCTCCCTAATCTGTTAGTTAGGTGTTAGAAGTAGGTTGTTTCATTTTTAGTCACCAAAACAAAGATTGACATGTTTTTACATGTTCAACCAACGAAATGGTCCTTTTTAACATTTCTATAATATTGACACCAGGTTGAATTGGAATCAAATATCACTTCCAGACATTCCATCTTCTATGGTAAGGAATCGAATCAGCTTGAATTCCTTCAGGAAGATTTTGTTGAAATGCGGAATTATGGTCTATTGAGTCTTTGCAACAACACTGAAGGGCTCAGAAAACTGGTAGGAAAATCATTGGCTGAATGACAGAAGCATTGAAGAACTGCCATCATGAAAAAAAATTACTTTTTTATAGAAAATGGGTAGCCCAACTACCAATTTTATATTTCATAATAGTTATGGAAACGTTTCAAAGAAAAAAATTATAAAACTGCATTTCTCCCAGAAATGTTTTCAATGTGTTCATAAAACTGCTATGAATAGGAAATTGGCACCGTTTTATAAAACATTATAGTTATCATCAATATTTTGTACTTCCCTTACTACACTTTTGCAACAAATTCAAGCGATACTTATAAAATAAACAGAAGACAATTTTATAAGAGTTTTTTAGTAGTTCCAAGTAGGTGTTATAGAATATAATACAGCCGAAAACGATAAAAATGTAATAAAAATGTGTTAAGAATGTTTTATTGAAGATGCAAGAAATAATTTTGTATTGGACACTAGGAAAATATAATAGATATGTCACTAACTGGAAACTAACAAATAGAAAGGTTGAAGTCATTTCAAAATTTTACTTTTGAACCCATAAAACTATTAAAGATTTTGTTTTTGATGTTGAGACATTGATATTTTTACTACAAATGAAATTTTATTGACAAATATATAGCCTATTATTAGCAAAATTTAAGCGCGCCACTCATTTATAAACGTTTTCAGTAAAATTATTAATTATACAAAAATTCACTCTGTCGACGTATTAATTTTCTAGTCACAAACTTAACTCACTCCATTCTAAATAAGATAATGTTATAATATTTAAGTACTTTTCAGCTGTAAATTTCACTATATGTGCGGTATTTCATATTTTCAACAATATTTTCAAGGATGAATTAAAAATATTGAATTTACTTATGGGGTACCTATACTCAATAAAAATCAGATATATAGAAGTTGCTGAAGGACTAATTTCCACCACGATATCGATGGTGTCCCACTTGAATAACCAAACAAAAATATTCTTACTAAACATAATTGAAATTTTGAAGAATTTTTCAATGCTGTGATTAGGAATCGATGTCAGCTGGTTGTTTTTGAATGCTGCATTTTATTCTTGGTGGCATCAAATATATATTAGCAAAAGCAATTTGATTTTATAACAGTTATATTAGTGTTTTTGAATTGTAGTTAATATACCATACTATAAAATAGTTGGGAAATTATCATTCAAGTGACAATATGGTAATGAAAATAAAATAGTAACTGAAAGCATTCCAATAAAATAATTTCGTTGAAGCTACAGGAAACAGTTATAAAATAAGCTTGAAATAATTTTATTAATATTAAAAAAATCTCGCAGAAAAGTGTTATAAAACTGCTACATAACAATTTACTTTTATAGGAAAATTAGTTTTATATAGTTAGTTGCAAAAACGTATCTGTGTTAATTTTCTGACTATTTTATAATGGTTTTTCAATTTTATTTCATAAACGTTTTTATGACAAATTTATAAAACACTTTTATTGCCTACAATTCTATTGTATTCACCGATCATCTAATATAATCTATTATCATTTTGAAAGTAATTATAAAACACTAATAAAATAAAACTGTTGCAACACCATGCAATCATAAAACAACTTTGCTGGTTGGGTATAACTTGTACATTCCCTATTAATTAATAGACTCTACAGAGTCTTCAGTGACTCTACAGAGTCTCTGTAGAGTCACTGTGACTCTAGAGAGTCACTGAAGGTCATAATTTATTCTCGATGTTTTAATAAACATGGAAGGTTGCCATTAAAATTTGACCTTGACCTACTAACTATTGGCAAGGTCATGTTCAATGTCATATCCTAGATCACTATCAGATAGCCAGGAAAAATCTTGAAAATTACTGGTATTTTGGTTTCATTATACCTTCTCACATTTCGAGGAATTGAGTAGTACCGAAAAATCAATATTTTTCTTTAAAAGCATTGAATTCTCATACGAATAATAACAAAATGTCGTAAAATCACACCCAAACACCTATCAAAGATTCAAAAAGTTGATCATAATGGCATATTCATCTTCAGAAGACAACTTTCTGATCGCCTGAGAAGAAGTACAGTGTTCAGACATAAAAAGCTGATCAACGGAAAAACAGATTTTAAACATATTTTTTTCAAACAGGAAAATATTCCAAACAAAAATAGAAACCAGCCTATAGACTTCGATAACAGAAAGAAAAACAAAAAAAAACATGGAAATTGAACAGAATGTAGGGAATATTTTATATTTCTATCAATCAGTAGCTTCCGCATTGAGACGAAAGTGAAACATCCTTCTCAACCTTAAATTTTTCTAAAACTTAATAATAATGGATTTGAAAGAAGAAACCTGTAATAGCTTTTTCATGAATGATTTCACAGAAGAAAAGTGTTGGGGCATACTGAAATAACAGAAACTATATAAACAGAAACTGAATCATTAAATTCACAATTTTACTCCTCCAAATTGTTCATCTCAAAGTCTCACTACCAGAATTAAAATCACTACTCACCAATCACTATGTTTTTTCTCTATAATTGACTCTTCAATGAAAATTGATCATCCCGACGTTGTTTTTACACAGTATTTTTTTAAGTAGACCTGCTCACAAGATATCAAATTTTCACCAACAATTCAGATATTTACCTCGCTAACTTAATCGTATACAAACAATCTAATATAAACAAATACATTTACAAAAAGATTTGGTTCTTTAGTACATTATTTATAGTTTTGACGGGACCTAAACGAAAAATCAATATTTACAATTTTACACGTCGTCTAATCTTTACATTTACATTAACAATATAACACTTGAATTCCAGAATATTTCAAAAGTCAAATCAACAAACAATCATAATACAACTCGTTGAAACATAAAACCTTATATACCGTATTTGTTGCAGGATATTTACTGTAGCGTATATGGTAAAAAAATGAGTTTTCCGACACCTCGTTCTTTGGGGTGAATTACACAAAAAAATCCTGAAATTACTATTTCAGGCTCGGGCTATTTCAGGCTATTTCGTAAGTGCCATAGAAAAGAAATCGGAAGACAAAGAAGTGTTAGCACAGAGTGCAAAATCATAATGAAAGTATCATAGAAAAGTACCATAAAGATATTCAAATTCTCTTACTTTTTTCCATATAAGAGGCTGTCAGATTCGTAAACAGGTATCTGTTAGTTTTCAATATTTCCTCAATTAATTATTCTTTCAACTTTCGTTCATCTTCACTCTCAAAGGATATTTAAACATCTCATTATTAGACCTCACTGAACCGGCTCTGACACTTTTGAAAACCTGGGAAGGGAAAACCTGGCTTCGTCATGCCCTCATTTTTTGTTCGGTATAGAAACAATGTCAACTATTAAGGGTGACTCAGAACGTCATCAATAAATTCCCTATGTATTTTAATGTATTACCATGAAGTTAAAACATAAAAGCGGTTCAAAAGCTCTTATTGAGGTGAGATGCCCTACCAAATAGATGGAAATTATTTTTGTTGTTATGGTCAAAGTACTTCAATATGAATTTGGCGGTGTGACTTGATATTTTCTGAAAAAAAAACACTGTTCATTTTATGTAAATCACCGTTGATTTAACAGAACTCAAAGATGATTGGTATGTAAAACATTATATGATGTTTTTCTACTCCTAGATAGATAGGATATGAGCAAAATTATAACTCCAAAAGACCTAAATTTCAGGCAGGTGGGTCAATCTCACCAGAAAATTTTCAAGACAGACACGTGTTAGTTGACAGTCTATGGCAAAAGGATAACTCCAATGCCAATTCTCCTACACATACACACAGATACATGTTACTTACTTTTCGTAAGAACCATTGAAAAGGGCACGCAAAAACCTCATGATGTAACACATATACAAACAGTTATAAAGAAGATAATGGTACTTAAAGCAATAGCAATATGGACTCTTTGACATCAAATTTTGAAAAGCTAACTCAAAAATAGCAGAAAATGTGTTAGACCAATAAGAACTTGGAGCGATAAAATTGCCAGAGAGATGTAAACATATGAATGACCGAATAAAACTCCAAAGACATCAGAAAATATTGTGAAAACGTTCCAAAAGCTTTAAAAAAATATTTGGCGGCTAAAAAGTCCGCAGGCTAACACACAGAGTTAGAGTTAACTCTAACCTTCAAAAGACACGTGTAGAAATTTCACAGCTGCCGGACTATTAGTTTATGAGATAGACCATTTTGAGTGAAACAACTTTTATTAGTTTGAAGCATTACTTTTCGGCAAAAAAGTACTGTTGAAGCCAAAGCTTTTGATAAACATCAATCGGACTTTGCACTAGGAAAATCAACCGTTGAGAAGTGGTTTGCACGCAGTGGAAGCCTCAAAAAGACCGACGAAAACATAAAAAAAGTCCACAAAATAATTTTGAATGCATTACTATTATTATTCAAAGTTGACATTTGCTTTGGCTTTTGATTGTGATAAACAGATCAATATAATGTTTCATGATTAATTTCACTAGTTCGGACTTCCATTGTCTAATATATAAAATGATTTGAAATACCTGAGATATCTAAAAAAGAAGAATTAAAAAATGAATAGCTGAAAATAAAAATTATACTATGCAAAAACCTGAAATGAAATAACAGTGAAATAAAATACAAGTAAAAATTGAACAATTGAACAAAAATTAAACAAAAATAAAGAAGTTAAAAAAATACAAAGTTAAGAGATTCCAAGCCACGTTAGTTCACGACGTTTTGATTGTTGGTATCTGCAATTCCTCCGAGAGATGACTATTTATGGGTCGTTCGAGTACTTTCATTTATTCCCGCTTTCCATTTTCCGCTTCACTTTCCGGCAATCAGTCCAGTCATCACCCGAAGACGATTTTAGATACCAACAATCGAAACGTCGTGAACTAACGTGGCTTGGAATCTCTTCACTTTGTACTTTTATTTTCTTTTTTCATTTCTTCATTTTTATTTAAAGTAAAAATATTACTTGTATTTCATTTCATTGTTATTTCATTTCAGGTTTTTGCTTAATATAATTTTTACTTTCAGCTATTCATTTTCAATTCTTCTTTTTTAGGTGTCCCAGGGATTTCAAATCATTTTATATAATAGACAATGGAAGTCCGAACTAGTGAAATTCAGATGAATATAATCCTAACATAAAACTATTATTTCAGATAATGAATGGAACATATTTGTCGTAACGAAAAAAAACCATTTTGGATGCGCTTGTATTGACATTCTAGGAAAATGTTTAAAATGAAAAAAATGTTTGACACGTGAAAGAAAGTCTTTTTAAAAATGTGTTTACGCGATGGACTATGTATAATAGAAATTAACAAAATATAGTGGTGTACCTCAAGGGTCTGTTAGGGGACCACTTTTGCTCATTATTTACATCAATGATCTTTTTTACAACCTTTTTACAAACACTATTGTCATGTATGATGATGCGACATTGATAAACAGACACTAGCTATTTGCGCACTCTTGAATACATTGAAGAGGAGGTGGAAAATATAGCAGATCACTGGTATAGTAATAATCCACTCTGCCTAAACAGAAACAAAACAGAAAAACTAAACTTTTTCGCAAATCACACACTCTCAAATGGTGGCACTGTTAAACTCCTTGAAATTACCTTGGACGATAATCTCAACTGGTCTGCTCATATAGATGAACTGTGCAAAAAATTATCAAATACAAGAATGTTCTGCGTCAACTCAAAAAGTTTGCTAACATAGAAACCTTATTGAGCACCTTTCATGGTCTCATACAATCCCATTTGAATCACGGTATCATTTTATGGGGCAATGTAATACTTCAAACTTAAAAAAGTCTTCATGACTCAAAACCGGGCTATAGCAGTCATAGCCGGCCGCTGTTTGTCGAGTATGGAATAATGTCTGTACCTTTCCTATACATTAACAACTCACTAATATATAAACATAAAAACGAAAATGCCTACTGAACTAAAGCGAAGTTCCAAAGCTACAATACCAGAAATGAAAATCTGCTAAGAGAACCAAGAAATCGTCTTAACAAGTCTGCCAGAAACTCTGTTGATATTAGGATATATAACAAATTACCTGATGGAATTTAAAACCTTAATTATAATCAATACAAAGCAGAAGTCAAGAAACTATGCTCCCACCACTGTTTCTACACAGTTGACGAATTTATGGCCTGCAATATATAAAGTTTTGTCCTATTTTCTGTCACACACTTATGAAACATATTCACAGATCTGACTCCCAACATATTTCGCTAATAAACTCCGCTAATAATTCACCTGTCTGATTGCCTGCTTGGCAACTTTATCTATACTTATAATGTTTCATGTCTATGTGATCTTTTGTCTTTAAGTGCATACCGTGTTCTATTATTTTATAAATACAAATTGTCTGCACCTCGTGGCCTGCTACTAATGTATTTTCTTATATAACGTAGTCAGCAAACATCTATCTATCTTATATCTACAGAAACAGCTGTAGATTCATCGATGTTACCATCTAAACAACCATCGTCTAATATAATACAGGGCATCTAAAAATATTGATTTCAGATGTGGGGCTTTTCAAATGAAGGAAACTTCTTGCAATTCGACAAAAACTATTCCTGAAATTTTCTGTAGACTCATTTCAAAAAGTATATGACGCTTCGAGGTCTAAGTGAACGTTAAATCGATCAAAATCTGTAAAAATAATCCGTAGGAAATATTGATACATACAGATAGAGACTTCGTCAAACCCCAGTATATTATCAAAGTTTTCATGGCACCTTTCTATAACTTTTCCTTAATAAATTTTTCGAAATCGATCTGAACATAACTAAGACTACTTTGTTTAGTAATTTTCGGTAATCCACTCCAAACATTACATGTAGCTGTTGGTGCGTCAACTCTGTATAAAAAACTTTAACTCTAATGAATTGTATATATAGAATATATTGTATAAAAACGGTAGATCATATAAAGAATGGGTTCAAATACCGTCACCATAATCTGTTTTACGTATAGGTTTGTATAAATTGAATATCTATTTTATTGAAGACACTGTGTAGAATTAAATTGTGTACTGTCAGTTAACTTATTATAAAAATATCGTTTCTATTGCAAAAAGAACAACTTTCAAAAATATTTTTCTCACTAACATTTTCGGGAACTATCCAAGTATTTCTTCGAGCCGGGAGGAAGTACAAAGTGGAATCATTTTGTTAATTTGTTAATAGTCAATTCTGTCAAAATTCTGAATCTTATATATTATTATTATTTCATTCGTATCGTTTAAAATGTAGATACTATTTTGAAACTGAAGTATCGCATATTTCAAACTGATATAATAAATTGCATTCGTTAGAGAGAGTTTTGACTTTTTTCATTATTTATTGTTATTTCAATATTTGGACCTTCTCAGCATATAATTAACTCAATTAACTCGGCAGTAGATTTTATTTTTACATATGGGAATGATATCAAAAAAGTTTCATATGAAACATCAATAAAAGTAGAGAAAAAATCGAACAACATATGTGATTCATTAGTGAGAAGACATTTCTTGTAGAGAAAGTTTTTACTTTCTTCAATTATTTATTGTTATTTTAATATTTGAACCTTCCCAGCATATAATTAACTCTGCAGTTGATTTTATTTTTACATATAGGAATTATATCAAAGAAGTTCATATAAAATATCAATAACAGTAGAGAAACAGTTACACAATATATGTAATTTATTAGTGAGAAGACATTACCTGTGGAGAGAATTTTTACTATTTTCAATTACTTATTGTTATTTTGATATTTGAACCTTCTCAGCATATAATTAACTGTGCAGTCAACTTTATTTTTACATATTGGGATTATATTAAAGAAGTTACATATGAAATATCAATAAAAGTAGAGAAAAAGTTACACAATCTATGTAATTCATTAAGTGAGAAGACATTTCTTGTAGGGAGAGTTTAAACTTTCTTCAATTATTCATTGTTATTTTGATATTTGGACCTTCTTATCATATAATTGACTCTGCAGTCGATTTTATTTTTACATATAGGAATCATATCAAAAAAGTTTCATATCAAACATCAATTAAAGTAGAGAAAAAGCTACGCAATATATGTAACTCATTAGTGAGAAAACATTTCTTTCGATACACTGAAGACATTTTTTTACTCAACTCATGATTCAATTGAACTTGAATATTTTTTCAAGTGTTTATTTACATTGTGACATGCAGAAATCAATACTTCTGCGATGAGCTCAACTTTGTGTAGATGCAGTTTTGACACTAGAAAATGCCTTCAATTATTTTCTCTATTCGATCGTCCAACGAAAGCAATTCTTGGAATAACCAAACAAAATCAAACGGTTTCTCGGAAATACTCGGCGCGTTCATTGAGGCACATAATTATTTTTAAAGTTGTTCTCCGTATTTATTGTATCGGTTTGTAAAAAGTATGGTATTCTCAGACCATAGCATGCGTCAGAAAAAAGTTAGAACCCGTCAAACAGTTCTATCTTTCTCTCTTGCAAATTTACATTAAAGAGATCACATAATAGTATAATCTAACTACAACAATAATATATTATACTCAGTAAAGTACCTTTTCGCTTAAATGTATTGACACTAAGTGACCGGACACAATTTTCAAAATACTTCACATGTTACATGTATCTGGGTAAGGACCAGCGGCAGCCAGAACTATAGTATAGTATCGAGTCAATAATTCGACCGTTGTGTACACCATTGATAGAAATTTGAACGAATAGAAAAACCTGGGTTGACTGCTGTGGCAGCTGAGGCCAAGATACATCTAATCCTAGGACTTTTGGAAGATATATAAAATGGGACGAGATGTACATTATCAGATCTAAGTATTAATCATTTTTAAGAAAGTAATGAATTAAACTCATGATAAAAATTGGCATATCTCACCATGGTTCGTAACTTTTGCTTCCTGAATTGTTTTATGTCTTTCCTTTAAACATCTGGAATGGAATAAAACCTTATAAAGAATATAAAAGTATTCGTTTGGTCGTTTATTTTTTCACAAAATAAGTAAGTTCATCTTCTTTCAATCTCGCTAAATGAGTAAGGCTTCTAATGACATTGGCGCTGCAAAACTCAAGGAAAACGAAGACATTGTGACATGATATAGAAATTTCGAAGTAACATCACGCTGCAAGTTAAATAAAAAATATCTCTAAATGCCTGTTGGTATGAATAATTCGTTATTTGAAAGATGATACCAGCGGAATAGACGAAGGTAAAGCAGATGTCAAACCTAAACATGTGATATTTATGAGAGGGCAAGTGCAGTGAAAACCGTTTGTCCTTGTCCTATAATGTTAATTGTTGAAATCATCTTCTGATGAAGAGACGTTACCTTTAGTTTCTCTAGTATTTCTAACGAACGTTGAGATGAATGGTATTTGTGTGCAGTTGTAAAACAGGCCAGTTCAGTTTATAGATGTTCTTAAGTTCATCGGTTGATCACTCTATTAAATTACTTTATCGAAAATTGTCTGTGGAGTTTAAGAACTCACCTTCTTTTCAACGTACTGTAATGAATAAACTTCTGAGGTTTTTTGATTTTTATCAGTTTTTACAACTTCTTTCGTCATCTCCATGGAAATGTTTACCACAAACATACAAATTTCATTATAAATTTTCCCATGGAGTTCCGGTGTAGCAGTGGTAGTGGACGGACGTATAGTTCGTCCACATAGATGGTACGTGGATACCACGTGTTGCATCGGGGCTAAGTTTGAATGTGTTTTGTGTTGTCCGCCGTTATTTAACGTGCCTGCAAAATTTAAATAAGTGTAGTATATGTTTGAATTAGAACTAAATATAAG
>WOGP01006808.1:0-12140 GCA_015342065.1 Leptinotarsa undecemlineata | reverse complement strand
GATCATTCACAATTTGATCTAATAGGTCGCCCCACTTATGTCTCGCTTGTGCTCACTCAGTGATTTTTCAAAGAGTATGTGCCTGGTACTAATGATGCCCAACAGTCTGAAACAGCTGTCTACTGATGTCACCTAAATTGAAATCAAATTGAGAATGATCGAAATGGTACTAATCTATTTATCTATTGACACATCTATATACACATATAGGATCTTCCAAAAGGGTCTTCCGAACTTTGCCAATTGATAACGGCCACTTCGTTGAAGGTACATCTGTCAAATTAGATGTCCGTTTTGCCAAATCACCATGGACGGATATGGTATTTAACATGTGCAAATAATAAAACTGTTCCATCAAAATGGTTGTTTTGTTCGGCCAACGTACCGTGCGCTTCGCCCATTTCACGGTCGCCATAATCGTCCTACCGAGAGGACTATTCGCAAAGTGGTGGATTAAAATGAGTCCACTGGTCTACTGGCGAATTTCGCGTCGTGACTTGGGCCTGTACCCGTACAAAATTCAACTAACCCAGTAACTGAAGGTAAACAACCATAGACAAGGACGTGTGTTCTCTGAGAAAGCTCTAGAGCAGTTGGTAAGTGACTCTGAGATCTATCGAAAAATCTTCTTCAGCAATGAGGTCATTTCTGAATGAATGAGTACGTGAACAAACAATATTGTCGAATTTTGGACGATATCAATCCACACGAGATCCAAGAGCGTCCAATGCTTCCCCAAAAAGTCACTGTTTGGTGTGGATTTTGGGCTGGCGGCATCTTCGGTCTATATTTCTTTGAGAACGACCTATGCCAGGCCATAACTGTCAACGGCGAGCACTATAGGTCGATGATTACAGACTTCCTTTGGCTTGAATTGGATGATCTGGACACCAACGACATGTGGTTTCAACATAACGGCGCTACGTGCCACACAGTTCATGACACATTGGATACTCTGCACGAGCGAAAAGAGGGCATGTTCATCTTATATGGAGGAAACGTAAACTGGCCACCAAGATCGTGCGATTTGACCCTGTTAGTGTTTTCTTGTGGGGTTTTCTTAGGTTGCAGGTGTATGTGAATAAGCCACAAACCACAGCAGTCCTTGAAGCCATCGTTCAAATTCAGCCTGATTTATGCGCCAGAGTCATGGAAAATTGGATGTTTCGGATGTGTTCCACCTAGAGAAGCCGTGGCGGACATTTGAACGATATTATATCCCACATCAATATATCTTTCAAACAAATGAAAAATTTCAGTGATATCTTACAAGTACTTTGTTTTATTTAAATTAAAAGTGCTTAATGAAAGATTCTATGTACACACATACATACACATACAATTATACATACATACATGTTTGTATTTGTAGGAGTGGATAGGTTTTTCATGATTTGTCTTGGCACAGTTTTATTTTTCAATGCATTTGTCAGTTCATTCAAAAGTTTAATCATTTTTTTATGTGAGATGTTATGATGAAACAACTAGAAACTGCTATAGATGTTTTTAGGTTGATACTTGTCGGGGAAGAATTTTGTTCAAGTAAATCCGAAGATTTACAAGAATCAATAAGAAAGCAGAGTGTTAATTATTTCAAAAATTACCATGCCCAAAGGTTAGATGAGTTGAAAATATTTTTAGAGAATGAGATGTGGGAAATTTGTCCTGTGAAACCATCATTTGATATTCTACAGCTACAGGTCAGCGTTATTCAGCAGATAATTTTTATAATTGTGAGATCTGTACATAAAATTTTCTATGATAACTTTTCAAACTTGAATTTGCGTTTTTCTGCATTTTTATTTCTGCAGGAATTCAAATCATTTCGGTATTCCTTGAAGAATTTTAAATTCAATCCTCAAGTGAGTCCCACAGTGATCAACTATTCAACAAATTCAACAGAGTGCTGCTCTTCGAACCATTCTCAAGATGGAAGTAGTATTGTAGGTAACTATTTTGTAAGATACGCTGATCATGGAACACCTTTTGACTCTCGTTTGGATGAAACAATTATTGAAGAAGACATATTAGCTTCTGAAAATGATGGTTCAGGATACTTTTCTGAAGATAGCGAAGAGGAAGAACCAGAGGAACTGAGAAGGGATTACGTAGATGAAGAAAATGACAGTTCAAGGTAAGAAACGTCTGTATGGTAGTCAAGCATATAAAATCGATTATGATTTAAACGAGTGTTGGAAATATTTCAGGGTTATTTTAATTAGAAGACATACATTACAAACACTAAAAAATTTAATATTTGTTTACTATATGATATTGTTCCTTAGAGACATTTCAGAAAATGATATTTTCCAGTCTTTTAAATTACATGTAAATATACGTGGCCTGATCAAAAAATAAGGTAAATGTTAAAATTTCGCGGGATACATACATTTGATAAGTGATTTTTTTTATTTGTATATTGGTACACTCGACTCGAACATATGTTTACACTTTTAGCTGTTTAGTTTGTTAATGAAAGTCATAAAAAAAGTTAGAAGTGTATTGCGGGTTCGGCGATTTACTGCTACCGTAAATAAAAATGATCGAAGAACTTGCGTCAAATATTGTGTGAAAAATGAATATTTCTGGAGTTTTTTTCCAACACCAAACCGTTATTTTAACACATCAACTTGTGTTTCGATCACCAAGTGATCATCTTCAAGAGGAAGATTAAACTAAATATACATACAATGTTACCCTTATTTATACCCTAGACACCTCTTCTGAGTACTTGAGTCTTGAGTGTCTTAAATTAATTTCATAACATTGTCTGATCTACTAGTCTTGAATTAATTTTACAATGTGTTCTTATGTAATAGTCAGGTAAATTTAATAATTGAAGTATTTTACTATTATATAGGTATTGGTCCACCATTGTTATTCATAATATTATTATGTTTACTTATTTCCATACTCTCATGGGCATCTAGATGCCTGTTGTTGTTAACTTGTCTAACTAATCTTAATGAACTAAAATCTATGGAATGGTTTAATTGCAAAAAATTATGGACGATTGCTGATTTTAGCCTTAGATATGGCTAAAGTATATGGATTATGTTTTCGTGATATTCAATAACAAAAAATCGAATATTGAGGACTTTGTTTCCTTTTTGAATAATAGATAATAATAGATTTCCATCAATTAAATTCACGTATCAGTTAGAAAATAAAGGACAACTTCCATTTCTTGACGTTTTGGCAATGAGGAACCAATATGGAGACTTGAATACAATGTATTTAGAAGGGAAACAAGCACTTACAAGCATATTCTTGATAGTTCCTATCACTGTGGACAGCACAAACGTGCTGGGCTGAATTTTCTAGTGCATTGTTTTATGACTTTTCCTCTCACACATAAGAGGTTCACAAAAGAAAAACGTACAATACAGGAAATAACAGCCAGTAACGGTTTCTCGAGGGGTATTATAGATGATATAATAAGGAATAAAAAGTTTAGATTAAGAATAAACGAAATCTCGACTTTTGAAAACGACGAAAACCAAGATAAATAATATCTCAGTTCCATACCACCAATACCCGAGAACATTGGAAAGATTTTCAAGGAAGTAGGTACGAAGGTGGTTTTTAAAACAAGTCATACATTACAGAGCCTTTAAGGAAATCCAAAAGATAAATTCGAGAATTCGGAAAAGTCTGGAAATTACGATATTAAATGTAGGACTGCGATGCAAAACATGCACAGACAAAAAGCTTCATCAAAATAAGATATAAGGAACACTTAGCACACCTAAAATATGGAAGACCAGAAAAATCAGCAGTCGCCCATCATATTTTGCAACAAAACCATTTTTATAGACTTTAGTTCATTAAGATTAGTTAGACAAGTTAACAACATCAAGCATCTAGATGCCTATGAGAGTGTAGAAATAAGTAAACATAAGAAACGATGGTGGACGAATAACTGATAGTATACTATAAAGCTTGCTAAAATAATATTTTAATCAATAGATTTACCTGACTGTTACATAAGCCACAATAAACCCTTGCGGGTTACGATGGAGGGTCAAATAGACCTACTCACTTTGAGCGTAACCTATTACATTAGGAAACATTGTAAAATTAATTTAGGACTAGTAGATAAGGCAATATTGTGAAATTCATATTAAGACGAGGTAACTAGAAGAGGTATCTATGGTATAAATAAGGATAACATTGTAAGTATATTTAGTTTGATCTTCCCCTTGAAGATGATCACTTGGTGATCAAAACACATGTCGAGGTGGTTAAATAACGGTTTGCTGTTAGAAAAAACTTCAGTAATATTCATTACTACACCAAAGGTTCCAAACAGTGTATCAGAAGTAAAAAAATAAATCAGGTGTTCAAAAATACTTTCAATGTTGACAGTTATTATGTGTCAGAAAAATGTTCAAAAGTGGTACAAGATTTTCATTACAAGCTTTTCACAGAAGGTCGAGAAGATGTGAATGACGACGCTTGCCCTGGACGCCCAAGCACATCAACAACCGAATAGAATGTTGAGAAAGTGAATAAAATTGTTATGAAGAATCGTTGAATCACTATTAGAACAAGTTTCTGAGGATATCTGCATATCAGCTCATGCCTTGTAATTTTTTCGGAAATTTTGGGCATGAAGCGTGTGTTAGCGAAGTTTGTTGCAAAATCACCGAATTTTTACTAAAAAAACCGAGATATATCTGATTTTGGGAAATATTTGAAATATAAATCATTCGAAGCAATACCAAACCAATAAAGCTTTGGAAACAAATGAAGTTACAACAAATATGTCAAAATTTGAGGCGATATAAATGACGTGTATTTCGTAGTTTTCGTTTTGTGTGCAAAATGTGTCGTTTGGGGTATTCTTATGAAGATTTCCTGAATTTAAAAATCGTTTATGGTGAATGCAATAAGATAATGGACAGAACTTGTCGTTTTTTTGCAGAAAGTTTTCCAAATCTACACGGACCCAATAAAAATATTCTGAGAAGACTTTTAAGAAACTGCCGTGATTTCGGATCTTTTTTATCTGTCATAAACAAAAAAAATCCACTTGTAAACAATGAGGACATCGAAATTGTAGTTTTGGCCTACTTCACAGCCTATCCAGAAAATTCGTTGAAAGACGCAGTGACGTAAGTGGCGTCACCAGTTTCAAAATCTAAAACCTCACGACTTATCTGCACGAGTGGAATTCAGCGAATGGTGTTTTATCAAGATACAAGGAGGACCTGAGTTCATGAAGAACATGATATGGACAGATCAAGCCAAATTTGCCAAGAATGGTATGTACAACCGCCATAATAGTAATTTTTGGGCAGCAGAAAATCCAAGGCTCGTTCGCCAGCGCAACTTCCAAGATTCATGGAGTTTATATCTTTATGAAGAGAATTTGAATAGCGATAGATATTCGCGTATAATTAAGAATGTGGTTGGTGAATCCATAAGGTTTCTGAACAATACCGTTTCAAGTTATGGTATCAGATGGATGAAGCTCCTGCACATAGTACTGATACCGTTGCTGGGTTGTTGAATGGGATGTTTGAAGATCAGTGGCTTTGCTACAATGGGCCATTTGAATTTTTTCCTTGCTCTCCAGACCTGACACAACTGGATATATCAAAGAAAATGTTTAAGCGGATCCTGTGAGTGATAAAGAACACATGAAACGAAGGGTTCTGAGAGCTTTCAATAATTTGATTCCTGACTCCCTACAGAAAGCCACGAATAGTGGTATGCAAAAAAGAATATATTCTTGTTTAGAACAAAACGGCAATGTCTTTGAACATCTGTTGAAATGAACCGCAAAATTATTTGAATTTAAAGAAATCAACTTAAAATCTAAAATTAAAGTAAAATCTAACTTTCAAAAATATAAACAAAATAAAATGACTGTATTCGATATCAATAAACAAAGACATAATTCATCTCTTTGATAGTATTTTATTTCAAGCCATCCATTTCATGTTGAGTTACCTTTTACCAACGACAAAGTTAATATTAGTTCATTTTTTTCAAAGCTTTCTTGGTTTGGTATTGCTTCGAATGATTTACATTTCAAATATTTCCCAAAATCGGATAAATCTTGCCAGGGGTGTATTTAAGGTATAGAACATGCTTCATGAATTTGATATCTTTTTTTCGTAGTATCCAAAAATAATAGAATAGTGTATGGTTTCCATTTGAAAATCGTGTTTCTTCAGTTTTCTCGATGTTATATTTTAGGTGAAAATTTCGACCACCCTGTAAATTATTTTCGAAAATTCCATGAATCTGTTCATGACTTGATGCTCAAGGTGTGATTCTCTAAATTTCACATTTTCAACTGTAACTGTCTATGAGTTGTGATTTTTTCGGAGTGGTGCTGTAACTGTCAAATTTTTCAGAAAAAAATTAATATCCCGAAAACTAACAAATTTGGGTATAGACATTGTTATACAAAGTGGGCCTAAAATATGCTGAGAAATTTAAAAATGTAATAAAATACAGGGTGTTACATTTGAAATAAGAAACTTGCCCTCAACATCCGGTATAACGGAAAGAGATTGGAAGTTGAAAATATTTCAGTAGAGACGGCCATCTTGTAAAAATTACCACAAAATTTGATGTTTTTATTTTGAATCGTTCTCCATATATTCCTAACGAATGCTCGTCATGAAAGACCCTGTATATATGTTATGTGAAAGGTTGAATATATGTAGTTCAAATTTCTGTCCTCAATTCTGAAAGTAAAAAAAATTATTTGATTGTTGACATATGTGGAGAGAAACTGGATACTTATACGTAGTTCTTTTTCAAACCAAAAAGCAAAAAAAACATTTCGTGTACTCCTCAACTCTTGCCTACCGTTTATCTCAAATACAGTCTAATGTATCATTCAGTACTGTAAAATATTGTGATTGGCATGTTGCAACATTACGGAACTATGCAAATTATGCGCAATAAAACAATAAATCAAGATTGTCTTTCCGAAATTTCTCCACACATATTACACAGACATTACTCTCACAGAGGTCTGAATGTGATTTAATCAAGCAAAATACACCAAGCCACAACACCATAACCGAGATAATAACTTTTGGCATATTATTAGAGGTCCTGAATCTAAATTAGGCTTCGTTGATGCTATGTTGCAGTTCTGAAGTCAAGTTTTCATTCAATCAAGGAGTCAGACAGAGTTGAACTCGAGTTAATCGTTAAATTTGATAGCCTGGATCACAAGTTGAATTTCGTGTAAAATAGAGATAAAGCTCTTGAAATATAAGTGATCCCTGATTACAGAATAACGTGTAGAAAAATATATTTCAATGATTTTATAGCACTTACAAGAAGTTGTAGTTCTTATTAACGAATTATAAGTGAAAAACTATATAAAGAAAAAAATGTATGAGAAAAAAGAAATCCACACTGAAAAGTTCCAACTTCTGGAATTTCACTTCCATTGTTTATAATTTTAATTCAACAACGAAACGAATATTGAAACAGATATATTTTTAGGAAAGATGAGATTTTGACTTCCTTATCTTTTTATAAAAAATTATTAAAATTTCAAATGAAAGAAGATAGATAGCAATTGGATTAAAATTCGCTTTCTTTTTTTTTTGGAAGTTTCCCAAAGAGTTTTGTATAAAGATGAAATTGAACGAACTAGTCATAATAAATGCCGATAAAGGTTTAGAATTTGAATAAATTGATGGATGTAGCCGTTACTACGTGGATAAAAATCACTATGAAGAAAAGAGAATTGAAACTTGCTATGTTTTTTACCACTTTCATTCGTAAATAACGGTACTGCAGTTTCGTCCTATACGGACATTTTCAAACTTATATATTAAACTAAAAGTGATTCATTACATTAGCCCTCATATGATACCACTGTAGGTAATATTAGAGGTACTTAGCTTAATTGAGTAAACTAGATTGATTTGATCATTTAACAAGTTGCACCCGCAATGTTTATACTTATGAATTTCCAAGGATTCCAAAAAATTGAGTTTGCAACCCTTCCTTCCATAGTGCAAAATTTCCATATCGTTTAGATTCGGGTTTCATTCCAAGGAATGGTTAGAAAATGTTGAATAATTTTTATCTAGTCTGAACGACCTTTCATGTTCAGCATACCGTTTTGAGAAATTTCGACCACATTGTCCCACATAAACACTAACACATTCCGGACACTAAATCTTATAAACTACAGATTTCTTCAACTTGTTCACTTTGTCTTTAGCATTGAAAAGGAAATCAGATAACCTGGCGTGTGGTCTGAATATTACTTCAACATTGTTTTTTCTGAAGAAACCCGCAATTATCTCTATTCTTTTACCAAAAATGTAAAAACATTTCTTGATTTCTGATTGTTTGATCTGGGGGTATATTGATCTGAAAGTGAATTTACGGCTTTGTTTTCTGACTAACTTCTGGATTATATCTGCGTTGAAACCATTATGTCCTATCAAACCATTCTTTGACATGCAACCATGAGTTACTGAATCTAAAGAAAAGTTTGCACTATGTAAGGAAGGGTTGTAAACTCATCTACTTGGAATCCTTGAAATTCATAAGCATACACATTGCGGGTGTAACCTGTTAAATACTTAAATCAATCCAGTTTATTCATCGGTTTCCAAATTAGTTTACCCACATCATCACGAGTAAACAAAACTCAGGTACTCAATTAAGCTGAGTACCTCTATTATTACCTAGAGTGGTGTTATATAAGGACTAATGTAATCAATCATTTTCAGTTAAATGTATACGTTTGAAAATGTTCTTACAGTATGAAACCGCCATAACGTTAATTACAAATGAGAGTTGTCCACGACAATAAATGAAGCTCTTTGCCACAAACTGATCTTGTTTCTTGTTACAAAAAAAAAGCTGTGAGTAAACGATATTCTTCAAACTAGGTCCGTAATTCAGTAAGGAAGGGAACATTTCGATAATTTCTTCGTATATTCTCGACTTTTTAAAACGACGATGACTCAACATTTATATTTCTGCCATATGAACCAAAATAGACCAATGGATTGAATCTAATTTTCTAAAATATAAACATAAAATTGGCTATCAAAACTGCTCGTACACTCCAAAGTGTTGGGCGAAGGATGAGTTTGGGTTTCACGAATTGACCTGAGGTTAAGTGGAAGAGCAATTGAATGATGACTTGTCATCATGTAAATTGAACTTCGCCTTTCATCGTCATATAATAAATGAACTGTTCCTGATTAATTTGGTTTAAATGTATTAGAAGATGATAAAGACGATATTATTATTATTATTAGGATTGAGACAAGATGTTGGTCAAATTAGGCGAATTATTAGGCGCGTTTCAAATAACATGTTTCTCATATTCGGTATCGTAAACCAGAAAAGTCTAGTGTAGGTCAACATGCCTCAAAATTGTTAAAACTGCCAAATGTCAAAAAATTAATCACTCCTAAAAATATAACCCCTGCAATACAAATTTTAGACACTATTGAAAGTTTAAAGATCAAAAAAGAGTGTGTACTTATGTACGCACGTAAGAAGTTATACTTCGTTTTTTCAAAATTAATTCTTACTGTGATTTATTTGATTATTCGTTCGTATTCATTCATGTATTCCAAATTTATTAAATCAACTTTGATAATATCGTCATGCTGTACGGTGCATGCCACAACCTGCCAAAAAAATTTGTGATTTGAAGTTTCAAGATCATATTAAGGAAGGAAAATTCAATTTATTATTTGGAATAATTGAATTTTTACGGATTTTAATAATTATTATTGGCATTTGTTATTGATTTATTCATTTTATTGTACACTTATTACATATGAAATTCAATAAATTGTTAATAATATATTTATATTTAAAAGAATTTTTTGAGTAGAGCCTAGATGATAACAGCACGACCAGCTGTCGAAAGTGCTCGCATATAATTAAATAGGAGTTATAAAACTTCAAATCTTTTTTGTGACTTATATTAATATCAAAATTCAGAAAATAAAGAAAAATTAGTTGCACCATTCAAAAAAAAAAAGAAATACTTATATATAATATGTATAGTTGAAGGACAGTCTTTGCTGACAAGTTAAGAACAAAACTTGGAAAATATGTTTGGGTGATCAGCAGAACGGAAGTTTACTCTTATAACACAAGTTATTCCAATATTTCGATAAAATGCATTATCATCTTCAAGGGAAAGCTACAAAATTTGATGATATTATAAAATTATTATGAAAAGGCTCAACTTACTGAGCTCAACATCCTCACCTCACCATTTAAACATGGAATGGAATAGATTAATTGAGATTGGAAGGTAATAGGAGTTCTATCCTTGAGTTTTGAAAATAATTCATTATTGGGTAATATGGCTCTGAAAGTTATTTTTGAAATTTTGCAAAACTTAGATGTCATATCACTGATGTATGGAAAAGTAGAGAAGGGTATAGGAACTGGAGGTGGATCAGCCTCAATTGTAACGTTATCAGACTGTAAGGGATTTCTATCAAACTAGTTGTTATTGTTGATTTGAACATCAATGGTTGCCGTACTAAATGAGATCTTCTTAAGTAGAGGATCTGGGTAAAAGTTATTGGTGAATAATTGAAAAAATATATTTAATATTTTCTTTACTCTAGAAAGTAATCAGAGCTTGGTCAAACTATAGTGTTACAAGAGCACCTTCTACTTGAGCCTCAAATCTTATTAGAACCGCCATTTTATCATAATGTTATTATTTCAATAGTTCAGGGAAAATTGTCCGTTGGACCCTTTCTCCGAAGCTCCGATGTTGACTTTACAAACCCACCTGCCCCGCCTGTAACATCATTACCTCTTGATTTTGTTAATAAAGAAAAAATGTTCATTTTCAATTATAATAATAAACATATATATTGAACACTGGTTTCAGTTAGAAAAATTACAAAAAAAAACTGAAAGCAACACATTATCGAAAGGAAACTGTTGATATCAGTACCAGCCCCGCAGAAAGAGAGAGAAATGTGACGAGTTATTAAAAAAAGTATACCCGTTGGATTTACAGTAAAGAAAATTTAGTATAGATTAACAAGATCAATAGAAATGATTAGACGGGTTGGATGGTGGCGTGAACAAGGTTAATTTTCACATGTTTGTTTTAGGAGTAGATATTTTTTGTATTGCCTCTCGAAGGATCATGTATTACTTTGTTCAAAATTTGGCAGTATATTATTGTATGAAGAATATATATTGTGAGTAAATGACCGGCGATTAAGTACGATGTAGGGGAGGAGGTAAAAGACCTCTGGACCTGATGCAGCAAAAGAGCAACAGAAGCAAAATCTACAAGTCAGTGTCAAAAAGCCCCGCAAAGCTGAATCTAAAGTATCATCAAGTATATCTGACTTACAGACCTTCCAGAAGGATTGTCTTCATGGTTGATATAGAATAAAGGGTATTCTAGTATGGATGACTACAGGGTACCTTGATCATCAGGAGGGTGAGTGCAGGTAGTACCCTTCAGTCATGGCAAGGTGTTTCTCTGAAATGTGTCACAGAAGACCTACTTTACAGACCACGCATTTGTTTGGTTTGCCTATTTGCCGAAGGAAGTGGCATACTGACCGCTACTAGATTACTATTCACAGATAAATTCAGTATACTTGAAAGATCACTTACGAAAAGCGGTTTTCAACTTTCCCAGAAAACTGTATTTGTTTGGTCGAGAGTGAATAGGTGTGAGTCACAATAAACCTGTGCGGATTGAAGTGGAGGGCTCGAATAGACCCTTTACCAAAGTTATCATGTTTCTTTCTTCAAACTTCGGCACACTTCGGTTTAGAAGTTGATACCTTCTTGACATATGTATTTATGAATTCTCTTTCCGAAATGGATGTGAAAATAACCTCAAATATCAACATTTTATTAATAAACACCAATTGTGACTAGCATGGCGGGCGTCTATTAGAGAGGTACATCAAACCTGTTATTGCAGTGCATTTGTTGAATTTTTCTGTATCGTTGAATAGAATGTGTATATTGATGAACGTACTATTTCACTTATATATAAATAACATGTATTGTATTATATTTGTGAAATGAGTGTTTGAAGGTGGTTGACAATGTTTCGTGGTGTATTACATCAATTCGGACTTCCATTGTCTAATATAATATAAATTGATTTGAAATTCCTGAAAAAA
>WOGP01006807.1:0-12141 GCA_015342065.1 Leptinotarsa undecemlineata | reverse complement strand
GTTCAGGGCTCTTCGTTCTTCATTGCTGACGTTAAGAGTTGAAAATGGTTCTCGATCTAGCTGTTCTTTGATTTTCCATCTGAATTCTTCTGCCTCGATCTGATACATAAGGAAACTGGTGGATTCTACTGCAGTTATTATTTCCAAAGTAGGCACAGATGTTGGTGCAATGGCGAAATTCAGACCTTTCCTTAACAAAGATTCCTCTACGTTCGTGAGCGGGCGGGAACTCATATTGATGACGTTGGTGGCTTCATAGTTGTCCTGTTCTCGTTCTGCATTTGGGCATTGTTTCCTCACCAACTTTTCCCACTTCCTATTGTGGGTATTCTCCATGTCTAGTCGGATCTTCAAGCACGTGCTTTCAATCTCGGCATAGATTTGTCCATGATCCTCTTCCAGGGTTTCTCTTCTTATTTCTTCAGAAGGTAATTCCTTGTAATTTCAGTGTTTTTGTGTTCAGTAAAATTGTTATTTTCGTTCAATCTTTTTATTTTTTTCAGGGATTCAAATCAATTTATATTGTATTGTATATTGTATATGACAATGGAAGTCCGAACTGATGTAATATTTTCCTTTTCTCACGAAACAATTGAAACCTGAAAATAATTTCTGAAGAGCATCTGTGAATTTCATCCAACACAATCTAACAAATTTTTGCCCGAAAAATGAAAATTCGATTTTCCTGCAAACGACTGGAATTTTTCTGTCAGGTTCGTTTCCCTCTTATGTTACGAAACTGCTAAATACTTTCGACATGTCTTACTTAATTGGCAGAAGGGCAAGTAACTCCATTATGAAGCGGATAATAGGATGAGAGACGTGGCATAAAACGTGGCCCTCTCGGGAAAAATTGTGGCTTAGTTGAATTAGTTGTGAATTTGTGAAGATGATAAAATTCTGCGACAGAGCTGAAAACGATGTTATCAAATATAAACGTGATTGCTATCAATAAAAAAAACTGCTTCTCTGGAACAAATGGAAATTTTTGTATTTCTGAGTGGATACAAGCAAACGAACAAAAATTCAAGTAAATATGTTTGAATTTGTTATCAAATCTACTTTTAATTCCTTTTCGGAATATAAGTACGATGTACGTGCTTTTAAGGTCATCTGGCCATCCAAAAACCACTTTATTGTGAGATTTTTACTAAACAATTTCCCATGGAATGCTAAGTCGTGGCTTACAGACCGAACAATAGTTTAAATAAATGTATTGAAAACAATTAAGACAACACTTTAGTGTCGGAGACATCAGGATTATATAAGTTGACTTATGACTCTTGGCCAAAACCTAATATCGGCTAAACACGCCTGAAGAAGCCATTGTATGCCGAAACATGTATTGCGTTTTTGTAAAACTATTTAGTATAAATCTAATAATGAAGTGTTTCTTGAAAACGTTATGGATATTCATCAAGTATCGACCAATCATTCGTCATCTGGCCAGAATCAGTTTTCCAGACATTAGTTGTTGATATTTTCAACTGATATTTTTCCTTTTTCGATATTTATTACGTTTATATTTTTTGTACATCATTTTTATCTTCAATTGAACTAATAGTATGTTTTCATCGGTAACACACATATCTTTCAAAAAGTTCCAGATTTTTGTTATCTTTCGAGTTTTGTTCTACTTGGTAATACAATATTCGAACTTTGTAGATTTTATCAAGCTGCATCTATGAATAATGTATATGATGTGCTAACGCATATTATGATAGCTTCCATCAGACTAGTGATAATTTTTTTCATTTAACCCAAACTTGGAACCAGAAAAAAACAAAATAAATCAATAGTGATATCAACTTATAGGGTTCGTCAAGTTTAATCATTACAAATAATGTAAATTATAATGAGTAGGTATCTGAAATATCAAGTATATTAGGCAATAAAATGTGAAATCCACAATCGTATATACCCAGTCATCACCCGAAGACGTTTCATTTAATTGTTTCTCAATTTACGTTTTATTGACAAATATAATTGATATTTTAGCAATTCATTATAATTTCGTTGGTCTTTGGAATAATAGTAGAATCATATGAGACAATGGAAGTCGGAACTAATGAAATTCACTAGGAACATAGTTGAAATATGAAAACGTGTTCGGAAATATGAAAGAACCCAGTTATTAATGATATTTCGACTTCTTCAAAGGTAACCTCACCAAAATTTAACAACTTTCAAGACGGTCATTTTGCGGAGTTTCCAATCTGAATCCGAACAAAGTTTTAAGCACTCAAATAGGTATTTGAAATAAAGCCTTCTACAATCTGAAAAATAAACGAATGTAAATCGATAGCGAATCTGCCGAAGTGTAGTAAAGGACAAATTGAAAAAATCACCTCGTTACCAAATGAAAAAGCAGTTCAAGTTTTCATTTCATTAAATTTAATTCTCAATAGCATTGTTTTCATGGTGGTGTTGTTACATAGGTACACCTAAACCTAATTCCGAGAATATTTCAAAAAAAAATCAGTTATATTCCCCCAAAACCGAATTTCCTTCATACATGTTGAGTTAATGTGTGGGAGTAATATTGTTTCTACATAAACTCTCACCACAGTATTCGACTATGTAAATAATAGCTGTACTATTAGAACAACATTGAAGTAATCCCCAATTATTGTTTCAGACTCACAAGGATCTTCATACTTAATATCGTTGTTAACCCGTAATTGCTTCAGTGTTGGTTGAATTCGTCCGTATTTGTGTTCGTTTCAGTCGTATTTGATGCTAAATAATAATTTCAGCTCAGTATATGAACTACATTGAAGGAGTTATTCTGTTTTGATTGTTCGCGATAAAATACACAGGTATTAGATTTTTGAAAGAAAATAAATAATTAGAATTATTAATAATAGTAATATAATAATTACGTTTATTTCTAATCATGAAAATTACAGTTCCTATACGTAAATACAAATCACTACAATATAAAATTGTATTCATGACTTTTGAATTGATATCTTTCTTTCAAAATTATGAATCAAATTTGATTTGATTCATATGTCGGGACTGATGAAAGGTGAATTATTATTTAGACGAACACAGCGTTCATCAACAACTAAATTTGTGAACAACCAAACACAACGACAAACAAAAGACGAAAAGGGTAACCTCGAGAAACTAACGTTAACTAAGTCTTTTCTCGATCAGCGAGAGCGGTTTTAGTTCTCGGCCAAAACCCCTGAATAAGAAATAGTTCGCGACCGAAATTCCAGAACAGAATGCATGTAATGCTAAGAAATATGTTCGAAGTAACTGTCGAACAATTATCACTGACAAATGGTCGGGGTCATAAATATAGTCAAAAAGCGTCAACTACTTGGGCCCGAATTACTTGTCTCAATCCATAAAATTGTTATCAATGAGTACCTACTAGAAACTAGTGATGTCGTTCTTAATATTCATCTGTTTTTCGGCAATAAACTTTCGATTCGAGAGAAGAGAGCATTTCAATGATATGTTATGGGAAAATGAACAAATTATAAGTGGAAATTAAAGTAAAAGATTTGACGTAAAAACCCAGACAGATGGATATTTTAGTCGACTGCTCGATAATACAGTTATAGAAAGTTCATTTCCTAACAAAAATGTATATTACAATATAAAATCAATGAAGAAATAAAATGTTTTCAAACTAAGTAGTTGTAGGAAGAACCCTTCAATAATTTCCCTACTAGTTCAAAATCCTGATTTTTTTTCAATTTGAGAACAGAAATGAGTAGATAACTTCCATAAATCCTAATAAAATATGTATGTTGCTATGGGATATTCCGTTAGTTTACATAATCACTCATATTGAAGAAACACTTGAAAGATTTTTACTACAGTTTCACAAAAACTCAACACATGTGTCGATATACACGCCTTCAGGCATGTATATCTGTAGAGTAGATGAATATCATTTTCCAATCATAATAAAAACGAAATAAAAACATTAGCTAAACTGAGAAATCATAGATTTTCAATTAGAGTTGATTTTTTTAGAAAGAAAATAAAATCATTTTTCAGTTATCTAAAATTGACGAATTTGCATTGTTGGTTCTACCACCTCCATTTGAAATAATATAAAACTGTTAATGTTACTTCATTTTCGTAATAACTTGATTTCATCAATTCCTTCAATAAACACTGATTTTAATTGCCACTATCAGAAGAATTCTTACATGTTGTTCTCAATGACCCTTCTCGGAAGAAGTTGATTAGAGTCAGATCATACAATTACCCGTAAGAGATGTCTGAAAAAAGTAAAGATCATTATTTTTTTTATCTAAATATCGAAAACACACATTAACTTCAAATTTCTCCTACAGATCTTGAACAAAAAATTTGCAGATAAGTGTGAATACACATATATATTTTCAAATTTCCATTAAAGGATGTGAGTGTTTGGAAAAAAATACACAATAATTTCCCCAAATTCGGCATTGATTTGAAAACAAATTTATTTTTCGACTCTCCTATAACCTCAAAATTAGAAAATTAGGATACCGAAAAACGTATTTCAATAACTCTATTCTGATACTATCACAGAAAGGCCCGTTGAAAACATTTCGCATAGAAAAAATGCAATAGACTTGTACAGAAGAAAATTAACGTTAAAATATGCAAATGAGGAAGATTGAATTCGGGCTGTTAGGCCGTGAACAGAAGTAACCTGAAGTACCAAACGTTTCGTCTGCTACTGCCCCAGACATCATCAGTGGTATGTACAACGACTGACAATCGTTGATGAAACACTTTGAAATATAACCTTCGTCCCCGCAGTCAACGCACAGACACTGATGAAGTCTGCCACAGTAGCATATGTAAGGCTGGGTTCTTCAAGGTACTTCTGACAACGGCCGGATTTTGTTTTCTTCAATCGTAACTCCGGCCGTGAAAACCTTTGTTCTTATATCATTGTATTATAGTTTGTTACTTGTCAACATCATTTTATCACATTAAATATTTGAATTATTGTTCATTGTTTCTCAACCACAGGCAAATTTCCAAGAATATATGAAGTTTATATATGTCTTCAAGTTCTGAATACGAAAATGACTGGTCTCAACTTGCTGAGAAATCTCTAATGATGAATTATTTGACGTGACTCTGATGTTGCTTTTTCGAACCGAAACGTTGCAAAATATATGTGTTGTGCTACATGGATGATTCTTTTTGATAGTGATGAAAAAAGTAATGGAAAAAAATAGTTGAAGTTGGAATCCTATGAAAGAAACGTCGCTATGATTACTACTAGTACGATGTTGCTGTATCGCTGCTGTTACAATGTTTTGACAGAATAAACGAACTTAGCCGTGCGCAGCGTTAAAGAGCAGTGCTTTCAAAAAAAAATATTCCACGGTGCCATCCAGTAGCGAGTTACAGAAATATTGATAACCTAAAAACCGTCTCTATGAAAAATAACTTATACATGTCAAGTTTCATCACGATCGGTTGAGCGATGTAGTAGTTTATCACTTACCAAAAACATCCCTTTTTATATATAAGATTTTTTTAAATGAGGGCGAGTTAATTTTCTGCAATTATATTTGTCTCTGTTCAAACAAGGAGTGTTCCTGTTCTATGATTTAAAAAGTTGTCATTTGTCAATTATTAGAATTTGAGAATACATCCAGTCATCATTGTAAAATGCTCCGTCCTTATGCTCCGATTTCCCCCAACACATAACTTATACACAAAGCTATAAAATCGAGGTAGACAAGAGCGATAATTCTAGCGAATGTTAATCACTGCTTGAATCACAATAAACCAGGTTACGTTAACAACCAGTAGTTAGACATTATTTGGGGTGAGGGTTTATGTACACTATACACGATTCCCATTGATAACCGTAGTCATACGAGGTCAAGACCTCAGTCACGCAACGTTGTCATGAGTCCATGAATCTTGGCTAGCTTCTGTCATCCAGGCGAAAGCTTTTATCGGCTGTCTATCTGGCAGTTTTTGTTACTCATTACCTATTTTATAGTCTAATCAGGATAATGTATTCATCAAGAAGCGTGATTAATTGAAGAAGGTTTATCTTTATGATGAAAGAGTACTTCATTTTGATTGGAATCGTTTTGAAACAAGTAATACTGACCTACAAATATGAAAAGAAATGATAATATGAATATATACATATATGATTTCATATAATATAATCATTAGGAGGTGAATATTTTGAAATCAAATTCGAAATATTCACCTCTTCCAATGTTCCTACTCAGTGGGATGTGGCAAAAACCTGACGGAAATCTCCTTCTTTCTCGGCTAATACCACGATGGACATTGAATTATATCCGACAGGCATTTCTACAAGTTCCTTTATGAAAAAAAAGGGCAGGTGCGTCTTGTTCGTCCAGCAGCAGACTTTCGCTGAGATGGAGTAATCACCTACAGGCCGATTTCAGACTGTCATTTCTCATCTGTAGGTCCCCATTTTATGTTATCATCAAATTTTTCACGAGAAGTTGAAAACCAAATCCACAATACTGATATGATTCAACACCAGACAGCATTGTTTCGATCCGTATTACCTATTCCATTAGAAAACTATGGACATTTTGCTGAGCGATGATAATTTTATTACCTTTGATTTCAATTTGTTTGTGGAAACGGGTTTTCACCAAACGGACAAAACCTTAACAAAACAACAACTGTGTCGAATTCGACAAAACAAAAACTTGAGTTGTCAAAATAAGGAAGATTTTGAGAACTTTATGTCGCGGCGTGTGTTTTTGAAAACAATGAAATGTCCCGTCGGCAGGCGAAATGATTAAGAGGTCCCGGTGTTTTATCTGTAACAGAGTTCGCTATGCGGAAACTATTCAGTTAACAATTTTGTTTTAATGTATGTGACATTATTACTTTATTTAAAGTTTTAATCTTGATGAGTATAAATTTCAATGATTCAAATTCTCCATTCATCATATCATCCAGTATCTTTTTTTTTTGTTCACTTTCTCTCAAAATATTAGAATGTAAAACAAACCGCTGCCTTGAGATATGATACTTTCAACAAGATAGTTACGTTTTCAAATTTAAAATGAAGTTTAGACGACCTCTGTGTTCCTCCTTATGATAGAATTATTTTTATTTTCAGAGTACCTAATGACATTCCAACAATCATATGATGTACTATTTATTCATTTATATACTGATATATTCCATTTTATTTCATCTGATCAGTAAAAACTTAGTATTATCCTCAAATTTCACATTAACATTATCTCTTTTAGTTTCTGAAACCAAAACAATTGATACGTTATTAATCGCTTCGTCCACTCTGTTCCTTTCTAACCAAATAACAAACTTTGTACCTTTAAATGAATTGCCCACAAAACATTATTTTTTCCCGAGGGTCAAGTTGGTCAAACCCTGCTGCCGAAACCCAGAAATATTTGGAATTTGGGATCAGCATCATCAACTAATAACAACTTTCTACACATTCGTGTAAGTGATCACTGGGTCCGAGAATCATGTGCCCCAAGGAGACGCAGTGAGCCAAGCATGACAGCATTCTACATTTGTCCGGCCAAGATTTAGGCCTTGTCGTAACAAGGCCTAAATCAAGCAAACTGGCAATTTGAAAATCGACGATAGATTATTGATTACCTTCATTATTATCATCATTATCGAACACCATCGCTGTTGTGGCCACCAAATGTCACAATAGTGGTGGAAGATTAAACTAAAAATGTATTTTTGATTGAAATATAGAGATAAAAATACCTCCAAAGACTGGTATCCGAAATGTCAACCTCTGACATGAGCAATAAACAAGAATCGTTGTGTCTTTCTTCTTCATCTTCCACTGCATTTCCAGAGCCCAAAAACAGAGCATTCGTGTTTTAACACCAGATAGCACTGTTTTGTCTCATAAAAGGTCTCAGTACTGTTGCTAAGCTGATCTACGAAGTCAGACTCAACTGATTTTATACAGATTTTTTTTTACCAAGATACCATCTGTGTGATCAATAGAAGACTCAATCCATGATTATCAAACATAAACCAGGCACTCAACAAAAATAAAAATTCTTTATTGCCTATTTCTCTATAACAAATCTAAAGTCTAATATACAGAGTAGTCACAATATTTACATCTTTTCTACATACGGGAGTGGTAGGGGGGAGGAAACGGTCCGTTGAAAAGTCAAGAAGAGAAAAACAGGGAACAAGCCTCGTCAAAGCTTTGCTTTGCAATGAACCGCATTTCAGTTATCCTTGATATTCGTGAAACTAGGCGTTTCTCAATCCCATACATGACGTCTTCATTAACGTTTTCTACACAGGAGATGGGTATATATATGATTTTTTACGACACGTATTATATTTCACCAAATATCTTCGAATATCTGACTGTTTAAAATTTATTTTTCCATTAAACAGCTGTCGCATCCCTACGAACGACAATCCTCAGAAGTCGAAACTTGTGGGAGCTAAGGATCAACGATGTTTTACTTTTTAACGTATGATTTCTAGCACGGTTCACTATTGGTATTAGTAGAAGAAATAAAACTCTTTCATTTCTAGCCTTTTTGAATAATCTGCTAAAATACAAACTTTTATCACCAGAGTGTATTTTTTCATCAGCTCTATTGAAATGATCTGGTATTTACGTATACACAGAGCTATTCAAATTCGTTTCAGTACAGGGAGATCTCGTAAACGATACGACATAGAGTGTGGGTTGAATCGTGGCAAATTTTCGTATTTTAGACACCTATTCAATGATGTAAAAAAATCGAATATACCTATTTTGATTCTGGAGATATACAGGAAGAAACAAAAAATCACAAATTATTTCTTTGCCTATATCTTCTTCATTCGCAGACATATTGAAAATGTGTTCACATTTTAATATTGGCATTTGATGTGAGCTATCATAATATGTCCGTGATTCTTTTTCATAGGGTGTCATCTGACTTGGACCACCCCCATCTTTGAATTTTTGAATAAGGACCTGTATTATTTTTGTACTTTTTGGATCGTTGACGTTCACTTCATACTGAGAAATTAAATTTTATTTCATATTTCGAGGTGTTTCGGTGATATTTGATCATAATTGCGGCCCTAAAAATTGGTTCACTGAGTTAAATAAAAACACAATAGCAACTTTCTCGCCTCCCTATGAACCGTAGAGTTTTAATCAAGAGACTTTTTCTCATTTTTAGGTACCTGGTGCAAAAATGGTGCAATTGAAGTTTCGATGTAAATATGTTTCAGATAATCATAAAAGGTTTTTTATTGGAAGTTCATTGTAGAGAACGCTCAGAGCAAAGGAAATACGAAATAATATTAATAGGTACCTGGAAATGAAAAAAAAACTCTACGGTATATAGGAAGACGTGAAAGTTTCTATTATGTTTTTATTCAACTCAGTCAACCAATTTCCAGGGCCCGCAATTCAAAATGGAATAATTCACCTAATAAAATATTACCGAAACATCCCGAAATATGAAATTTGATTTAATTTCTCAGTATGAAGTGAACGTCGACGTTACAAAAACTAAATAAAAAAATGCAAGTCCGTATTTAAAAATTCAAAGATGTGGCTGGCCCAAGTCGAATGACACTCTGTATAAAAGATTCATGGACATATTCTGATAGCCCACATCGAGTGCCAATATCAAAATGTGGACAGATTTTAAATACCTATGTCTGTGAATAAAGAAGATATAGACAAAAAAATAATTTGGAATTTTTTGGTTTTTCCTGTATATCTCCAAAACCAAAAGAGCTATATTCGATTATTTTAATTATTGGATAGGTCTCCAAAATACTCAACTTTGCCATAATTCAACCGATACTTTATCTCTTAAAGTTTACGAGATCCCAATGTTCAGAAACGAATTTGAATAGCCCTGTATATATATGTATGTATATTTTTGGATCTATTGACAGACTTATTGCGCAAACCATCATATGATCGATAATTTGCTAATGTTATCCGGGTTTATGAAATAGTTATTGAGATGTTCGTAACGTAACGCCGTACATGTTCAGCTTGTTGCCTTGACGAATATTCCGCACTTAACAGCAAGATACGTGATACATATTTGCCTACGCGACATGCGTAACATAACATTCCCTGGATGCTTCGGCAATAAATGGCGGCGGTTTGGTTTGTAAAGGTTACGCTTGTCAAACTGGTAACGGTTAAAATACAACAATGCTTTGCTAGCCGTAACCTAACATGTTTACGGTTACGTTACAGATCATTTGTTACAAACAAAACGTTACATATTGTCTCATGTATATGGTCGTGAATGCTCACATTCTTGATTAAGAGCAAACAATAGTGATAGACTTGATAAATTTAGGATCTCATTCTCGTCGGAACTCGTGATCCCCTGAGTTATAGCTGATTCGGAAAGCAAGTATACCTAATGTTTGAATGAATTATTGCGACCACGAGATTGTGCTATGTACGACATCCAATTAGATGGCTGTAATTTGCGTTAATAAATGGCGTACCAATCATTATTAATTTAACGCCCGCTGCTGCTACTGCCGACGAAATTAACATTCTTAACGCGCCGGCCGATTCTTTCCGTTAACAGGAATCTGTAAGGGAAGTTTTGCATATTAACGAGAAGCCAAAACGCTTGCTTTTCTGATTTTTCGTTGAGAACGATATAGTGTTTTAAACATTTCAAATGTCAGAATGTATGATAATTCTCAGTGTGATAGCTCTTTGGGTAATTCTCTGATTACCAGATGGTAGTGATTTCCATATACTTCGTTTCAAACAAATTTTTACGTATGCAGTTCAGAGGTTGGAGCGAAAATAATTTCCAACAACTGGGGTAACAACTTTTATTTTCACATTCCTAAAGCTTTTTAATTTTTCTGCTTCCCCTTCATTGAACAAAAAATGTAGAAACCTTCCAAAGGAAGATAGACAGGGAATGTCTGCAATAAAAACTTCTCGCGAAGATATGAAGATCGTACACAAAAGTTTTTCTCGGATACACACTGAAAGAAGAAACCCGGTTGAAACCATAAATTCTACATGAAAATATTACATGGGCTGGAAAGTCTCGGCCCTAACACATAGATGGCGCTGGTCTTATTGCACTCGCTGCTTTTTCAGTCAGTACTAAACTTCAAAATAAAGATTTGAAATTCCATGATTTTCAACTCATAATTTTGTTTAAGAATGACACTACTTTTGTTATTTTGAAGGCAATGGATAGAAAACTATTTCGTGTTTTGATTTTACACTGCTTCTTGATGGGCAAAAATACAGTTCAAGCGTAACAATGGCTTGAAAAGTTTTATAAGGACTCCGCTACATCAAAAACAACAATTGAACGTGGGTTTGCTAACTTCAAACGTGGTCGTAGAGACACCGCTGATGCAGAACGCAGTGGACGTCCAAATGAGGCATCACCACTAGAACACATAAAAAAATCCACTAAATCGTTTTGAATGATCGAAAAGTAAAGTTGCATTAGTTAGCTGGCATTGTAAATATATCAAAAGAAAGTGTTGGCTTTATATTGCATAAGCATTTGATAGCTCTGCTCAAAGTGGGTGCCGCGCGAGCTCACTGTTGTTCAAGGTCAAAATTGAAAAATAACGAATTCATTTGAAGAAAAAAAGTGCTGCTTCATCAGGACAATGCACAGTATCACAAATCGATGAAAACGATGGCAAAATTGCATGAAATGGGCTTCGAATTAATAATAATAATGATATACGTTATTTATTTGAGATCCAAATATAAATACAAATGAGAAGTTCAAATAAATAACGAGATGCTCGATAAGTAAGTGAATACTTGTTTCGAGATACAAATTTTGTGTGAATGGGCATATACACACATACATTGAAATAGTTGAACAAAAACATAGAATGAATAAGATATAGAGGTATTCGACTACGAACATATTCAATCGTAAATGTAATTAAAAATGTACGGCTATTAGAATTTATTATACTTAAAATACAATAAAATGATAAAACAAACACTATAATATTGATACTGGGTAGTGCAAAATCGGAAGAGAAAACTGTAAATGTAGGGGTACCGCAAGGATCGCTACTGGGTCCAGTACTGTTCACTATTTTTGTCAATGATATCACCTCAACATGCAAACAAGCGCACAAAATAATGTATGCGGACGACACAACTATGAT
>WOGP01006806.1:0-12142 GCA_015342065.1 Leptinotarsa undecemlineata | reverse complement strand
AAACCGTATGGACATTTGGGAAAACTTAAACATCCATAAATTTATCGAGGAATAAGTACAAATCAAACACAACAAGACCTAACATTCAATATATTAAACAAATCAATACACACTCCTAGAAACAGTAAACCTATAGAAGATCCATCACAAATAATAGTACCTAATAGTACCCAAATACAGGCAAATTTACCTAAAGAACCTTCAGTACCTGCATTGAGGCGTTCGAACTGTATAAAAGGACATACAACAGGATGACACGTTCAGTTTGAGTAGAACATAGATGATGATAGCACGACCAGCTGTCGAAAGCGCTCGCATATAATCAAATAGAAGTTATAAACCTTCAAATCCTTTTTGTGACATACATTAATATTAAAATACTACAAATAAAGAAAAATTAGTTGCATCATTCAAACACAGAGTAGCACAAAGTGATAAATGGGGGAAAAGTCAATTGTTCTATAACAAGTGCTTCAATCTGTTTCTGAAATTCAAAATTTTCTTGGAAAAATTGTCCAGATCTAGATTGTCGCCAATATTGGAATTATAGATGCGAACGCATCTGTGAAGTGGATAGTTAGGAGGAAAATTTGTACTACTGCTACCTATTCTATTTCTTATTGTATATGGTTTACAGTTCAGAATAATAAAAATGTTAGCAATACGGTGAATCAATGCTATTCATTGTTGAGTAGTTTGTAGACCAAACATATATCGAATGAGTTTATTTTAACCTCAAAGTGTTGTAATTTAAGAAAACTTTAGATTGGATTCATATGAAAAGTGTAGCCGTTGCATATGGAATCTGTAATTCAGACTGTTGATGAACTTTATTTAAATATTTTAAAATATTTTGGTGTGGTTGCTGTATCAGGAGTTTTATACTACGAATGCTGATTCAAGGTTAGGTTTGACAATTGCATTATAAAGGGTTGTGATTCTTAGTTCCCTTCAAAGTATATAGTTTCGATTAGATTATTTCTAGAATCACATCAGATTGTAGAAAATTTTGTGTGCTGTATGATTCAAGCGCACACACACGTAGGTGGTTGAAAAATTCAATACAGAAGTAGAGAACACCTTTTTCAATGCAGGAAAGTTAGTGGTAAGTTTAGTTGTAGTCCATTGTATTTCTAGTGTTATAGATATGGCTCACACTGTAATTTTCATAAAAATTTCTCTGTGTGAAAACGAAATTGATACATTCATATTCATATATAGAACATCAATTTTAAAAATATTTGAGGTTCAAAAATAGTTCTGCAAACATATCTGAACTTCAGTTAATTCCTGAAACAAATGGCGTATTTTTTATTTTGAAAATGTAATCCAAACTACTGGTTCCCCCCCCTATTTTACCGTATCGGGCTCTATGGTAAAAATAAGAGTATTATTCTTCCTAAATTATTCCAGATGGAATCAAATTGAATGAATATAGAAATAGTATTGTCATAGATAGATCCACCGAAAAGAATTTGAATGCCGACGGTAACACGATATCTGACTTGATTGAGAGTATGATTTCAATTCATATTTCACTAGATCCCATGAATTTAAAAAATAGCGTTAAAAATATTCTCAAAAAAATACCTTTCATTCACTTGGATGAATATTTTCAAAATGATTTGGCTGCTTGATATCCCGATTGTTTGCTTGTTTACTATTCTACTAATTATATTGTTATTTTTAAAGTTTTATATAATCATCTCCTACATCTGCTATTGATTTATTTTTTTTATGTATATTCACTTGATATTTTTCAACTCCAATCTTTACTGTGTATGTGACGATTTTCATGCTTGTAAAATAGTATAAGGAAAAATAAAGTATTGTATTGTACGGTAGAATCGACTCTAATATAACTCTATTCCTTCGTTCGTCACTGGTCTTGAAGAACTTGACTTTTACAGAAAATTATTTATGCAATATCCGAAATGAATAAGTCTCTTTCAACATCTACAATTTCAGAAATCAAACTTTACCCAAATACCAGAACTGCAATACTCTTTTCGACGCACTTTTCACTAACCAAGTTGAGTTTTCTTCATCTACTTATTCTATCAGAAATTATAGATATGGAAGTCATAAGACTTCCATATCTAGAAAATATATCAACAATGATATCTTGTCAGGATATCAGGAATTCCAAATTGCTCAAATTGGCAAGCTACAAGCATTTTGGCCCTGATCAAAATGAAAAAAAAAAAACGGAAAAAATCATTTGAGTAATGCAAAAATAAGTGAACGTTGTGAATTGAAACAATGCGTTTATAATGGAACAATAGAACATGTTATCTTACAATTTTTTTGTAAATTCAAACCCTGTCACATTCAACTATTTCAGTAATAATATGATGGCTAGTTTACTGCACTTTTTGAAATTTTCTAAGTAAATACATCGGCGCATCCGGCATATTAGAGAATCAGTGATCAATTTGAAATTATCTGAATGTAAATTGATTAACAATTATTTACAGGCGAAATATATCAACTGAAAAGAAAACATAAAGGTAAATGATTTGTCCGATAGAAAAATAGTGACGTGTCTATTGTGACGTGATATGACATAACATACCATTTTGAATTTTTCGTTCTGAAGTGTAAATAACATTCATGAATTAAAATTGAAATGAATTTTTCTCTGAGAAAACTCTCTTTTATTTAACAATTTTTAATTATTGATTGATTTTGTGTCTGTGAGGATACTATTTGTTTCAGAAGAAATATTTATTCTTCAGGCATGTGAAGATAAACGTCTCCAAACCGGATATAATAATGTCGGAAGAGACAAAGTTTGTTGGGGGTTGAAATAGACAATAAAATTTCTTGGCACAATCATGTCGCTGGAATTACAAAGGCTAACTTTCAAAAGCTTGAAACACTGTACCGAAACAAAAAACTGTACACACCTCAGCAACTTTTGATGTTTTATGAAACTCAGATCAGACATTCTTTGGAATATTGTTCGCAGCCTCCAAGCATACCCTGAAGCTGTTGGATTCCACCCATAAAAGAGCCATCCGCCTGATTGGAGACGCCACCTTGATAGTTTGGAACATTGATGAAAGGTTGGGGATTTGTTTTCTTCTTTAGATACTTTCATGGAAGGTGTTCAAGTAACTTGGCAAATTTGATTCCACCAAGAGCGATACATCATCATCAGAAATACGCAACAAATTGTGGCTACTTATCGTTTTGGGGTTCAACTCAGTTCACCTCAAACTCCACTGTTTGAGAACTCTTTCATTTGGAGAACTGCTTTTATGCAGCTCATAAACAAAAATCCTCCGTGTATTGGTTTGACCATTCTCATAAATCTTTCAGAGAGTCATTGAAGAGTATCAAAGTTATTGCAGATATCAGTAAAGACCCTTCCGGCATAAATGTCTACAAAAAACTCAAAAAAGAAAACCATCAACGGATAACACTGAGTAAAAAACGGACATACGATGAATTTATTATATCTTCTAAAAATAGATCATCGCATGTTGGCGGATAAAAAATTATGAACGTAACAAAACAAAGGCTGTTGCAAAAATACCCCAAATATCTCCCGAGGATTTCAACAATTTTTTTGTTAATATTGCGAATACCATCATCAAATATTTACCTCAGATGGACATGGATGATTTAATTAATTTCGAAGAATTTCCAGTACGTTGTAGCTCCTTTTTTCTTGATTCCGTCAATGAACAGGATATTATGAGCGCGATTGATTGTTTGAATCCTTCAAACTGTTTAGATGCTCAAAATTTTAACACTCGTATCATCCGTGAAACCCTACATATTATAATTCCGCCTTTAACAGGACTGGTTTAACAGGACTGTTGCTTCGAGAGCAACAACTACTTTTCTCAGGATCAATATGGGTTTCGCAAAATCTGCTGTATTTGATGTTGTGGGATCTATTGTTGAAGTATTCGAGAAGGATGTGCACACTGCCATAACGCTTTTTGACTTATCTAAGGCTTTTGATTGTGTATCTCATAGTATACTTTTCGAAAAATTGAAAAATTCCATTCAGGCACCGCTCTTAGAGCGCCTCAGGGATTTTCCTGTAGTGCTTGTGTTTTGCCATAAAAAAAGACACGCATGAAGGGACTATTGTATAGCGAAACACTCAATGCGTTTTCGTTAAACAGTAAATGAAACAATAAAGTGCTTCTGGAATAATATTATTTTTTTGCGGCATCAACTTCTAGGTTATTAGCCGCGGAATTGTTGTTTGCTTTTAAAATTGTATCTATTATATTTGTGGCTTTCAAAAATGCCATCAGGATGCTCAACGTTCGTCTATCATCACATAGAATTTCTTCCATTGCCTCAGTCATATTATGTTGTGTCCTGGTTTCTTCATATTCTGGACATTCTAGAAGTATATGTTGTACTGTTTGACATGCAGTACATAGAGGTTGTTGTTCTTCTAGGAGCAAGTGAAGGTGTGTTATTTTTGTATGGCCGATTCGCAAACGCGTGAGAACCACTTGTTCTTTCCTGGTCAATTTCAGAGGTGAAATTCGCTAATTTACACTTGGTTTCGAGTATTTCAGTTCCACATCAGTTTCATTCCAAAGAGTCTGCCAGTCAGATGCTTCTTATTTTCTTAAAATTCTTTAAATCTTTTAAGTGGAGTGGTACAACTTCATACTTCATATTCGTTAGAGTTAGCAATCATTTTAGCTGCCTTATCCACATCATCGTTGTTCTTAATGCCACAATGACTAGGCACCCACATGTAGCTGACAGTTCTACCGCTTTCTATCATAATATGAATTCTGGCAAAAATAATCCTCACAAGTAGGTCAAGAGTAAATTTATTTTGAAATGGAATAATATTTATTCCTGTTGAAAAAACTGATTTTCCTCCACAAAAAATGACTGGAACAATATCTGTAAACAATCTCCATTTTCTATCGAAATTAGTAATCAATGAAATCGAATATTGCTGTAGAAACAATCACTTTATGAATAATAGAGATGAAACAACATTTATTCAGTTTTCAAGTAAGTATCAGCGACCTCTCCCAAATAAATCAAGGTTTGCTTCGTTTTGGAGATACGGGGTGTTGAAATTGAATTTTTTGTTCGTTTTTTGAAAATTACTCTTGCAAAAAATAAGTTATTTGCACAAAATTCGGTACCCGCGGTTTTTTTGACGTGGAAAATCATAATTTTTTATTAATTTCCAAGTGACATCTAGAGGGCGCTGTATACGCTGTCATAATTCATTTCAAATTGCCCTAACTTTTTTGACAGTTAACTGTTGGTACATTTCATGAAAAAAACTAATTTCTACACCTTTTTCAGGTAAGAAAGGTCTACTTCCTCAACAACGCTGGAGGTGATCGTTTTCGAGATATTTAAAATTTACTATATCGATGTATATTACTTATATTTCTTAGCTCCTAGGATGCAAAGTGAAGCTGCTGAGAACATTAGAAAAACTAAGTATGTGGTGTATCTCGTCAAAATAAACAACTTTTTCCTATGAAATGTTAAACGAAGAATGATTCGAATGAATAATGACAGCATATGCAGCTCCTTCTAGATGTTACATGAAAATTAATACGAAATTATTATTTCACACTTCAAAAAACCCCGTATACCGAATTTCGTGCAAATAACTTATTTTTTGCAAGAGTTATTTTCAAAAAGCAACCATGAAAATTTAATTTCTACACCCCGTATCTCCGAAACGAAGCATTTTCGGACACAAGTTAATACAAACTTGTTTTCTTAAATATGTCTCAGGAATACGTCACTTGACTAGTTTAACGTACGTATGTTACACCCTGTATACCATTAGCTACTGTATTCCAAGCTTAATATAAATATCAACATTCAGGGACACTCATCAGAAATGAATATTATCTTTATAATGCAAACATTTTTCATTAGAATAATTTTTGATCTCAAATATAGAGAATTTTGTAAGAAAACATTCCAAGAAAAAAAAAATACATTACCATGCATTTATCTTTACAAAATATTAAGCCACGTTCATATACATTCCCATTTGCTAACAAGAAACGAGAAAATTCATTCTCATCAAACAAGACGGAGAAATGACTCCCATCAGGAAGAAATAAACCGTAACGAGTACAAAGGTTCTCCAGTTCATACCGGGACAAAATATTTCAATTTATCACCACAGAGCATCAGAAGGGAAACAAATTCTCTCAAATTCAAGAAAAAAGTCGAAGACTTTCTGGTAACAAGTTGTTTTTACTCTATGAATAAGTATTTTTGGGTTGTTGTTGATGATTTAAGTGATATTAGATAAAATATCAATTGTAAAATGTGACGTGTCATATATACATACATTCATGTATCAAAAATGATGAATAAATTTTGACTTTGACTTTGACTGTATATACTTATATGAAAGTTTACGAAATATTGTTTATCTCATCAAAAAACTTCATAAAATTTCAAAATGATTGATATTTCGGAAACAAATCTTTTGGCTTTTTAATCAAATCTGGGATTGGATAAATCGTGTTTCAAAATATCCAAAAAGGTTTTGAAAAGTTTTCATCAGTGTTAGGGAAGGTTAGAAATAAATCGAATCAGCGAAGAATTCTGAAGACAAAAGGGATATTTTTGCTTCAAAAACAAAAAAAGATAAGTTTCGGTATGATTACTCAGCTCTTTTTTTGATAAGCAAAATAATTAAATACGATATGTTATTGATGAATAAAACATTATTCTTCGTTAATTCACGCAGTGAGTCATCTAGTTGAACTGAAAAAGTTTGCCCTTTCTACACTTGTATAAAGCTCTCCATCACAAATTTCATATTTGTTCGTATTGAAGAAGGTGAAAATAAACAATAAAGGTTGATGAAATCGTTGTTTTTCTCCACGAAAATTACTTTAGTTCAATATGAGCTGAAAAGGAACTGAAGATTCATTTTCTCATCTACCAGAGACCGATATTTTATATCAATCTCCTTTAATATGTAACATATGTAGCATATTCGTATGTGATATTCTTGTTTTGAATCTACGACGAATATTTGGTATACAAATTAAACAGAAAAAAGTTCATAATGAAGTAGTTATTTCGAACTCTGTACCTGTTATTTCCACTCTGTACCTGAAATAAACTTTTGTGTATGATCTACTGATCTATTTGGGGAGATTCAATTGATACAATAGATTTTCACTTCTTTTCTTCACTCTCTGTATGGTGATGGAAAAATAGACAGCCAAGAGTGAATTATTCTTCAAACCTTCTGACAGATTTCTAACACTCGATGAAATGTAACTCTTTCATCTATTTTTTCTCTGGAAGAAAGATTTTCAGACAATTCGCATATTTTCCTGAAGAATATCCATTGATATCTTATGAATTTTTCGAACTCATTTTTGCAAGTTTTCATCTTGCAATAATAAATTTCTGCACTGATGATATGAAGAATAAAAAAAAATTCAAAAAGTTTTTTCCAATTAATAAATCATTTACATTTTTTTTCTCACACTATCCAAATATTATTCGTTAAGAAAATTATATAAACGTTGAAAAGAGTCTTAGTTTTTTATCGACGTTTTGGAAGACAATTAGGATACTTTGAATTCACGAAGTGACTTATCGAGGTGGTCTGAAAAGTTTGCCCTTCCTACACTTTTGAGGAATTCCTAATTAGAATTTCGTTTTTATTTCTTCAAAATGTATGCACATCATTACTTACATTTGTTGAAGAGTTTTCCATGAATAAATTGAATGAATTTATGTTTCCAATATTTGCAGGCAGACATAGAACGACAGTAGAAATGGCCAGGAGGTGAGGATGAAGAAATTATAGAAATACAGCAACACTTTTATGTTTGAAATCATTAATATCAACTTGGATTTTTGATGTGAGTCTGCTGAAAGATTTTTTATACATCCAGTTTAATTTTGTTTACTACTATCAACAGTAAAAGTATTGATACTGATGAGTTTGATAAGTTGATCTACCTGTGCTAATTCATAAATCAGATGTAAATAGCTCAAAAGTAGATTAAGGAATAGTAGAAAGTTGAAAAAATGCGACAGATGCGATTATCTAGTAGAATATAAAAAGTGTTGAATTCATTCATATCCATTTTCGAAATTCATTTCTAATTCTCAGACTGCCATTTTTCAACCATCCAATAAGAACCGGCGTCCAGCAAGCTACATGCACATCTCCCAACTGAAAATCTAGCGAATATCATCAATCAAAGCGTGGACGAGGTTGGCAATCATAGTAAAAAAAGTCAAAAGCGAAGAATAAAGAGGCACACGGTGTTTTTGGTGGACCATGTTTCCGGCTAGTCTCCATCCCAGTCGCCCTCGAAGCAAAGGGACAAGGATGGCGATCGAGAAGGAACCACCAACTCGTAGAATTTTCGAAGGAGTGAATGGCCGGCCAAAGACCCGATACAGCGAACAGCCTGTTGCCCAAATTCAATCGTGATTCGCATTTGCTGCTCTCTCGAGATTACGTTGCGTTCTGACAGGGGCGGAACTTCTGAATATTTACTGAAGAGTTCGGAATGAAGGAAAGTAATAAAAAAATAAGTATCAGTTCATTTTTCCATTATCTCAGAGATATGAAAACATTACCGGAATTCATTCTCAACGGTTTGAAATAAAATTTGAAAAGTAAACACTCAACATTGTTGAACACGATATTTACGATAAAACTAGAAACCAATAATAACCAATAACCTCACAGTCAGAAACTATTCTGATCACCACCATTAACATCAATTACCAGCCTAACATCTCTGTATCTGTAGAGAAGGGAGGGTGAGTGTAGACCCACAGCACTTAGGCTACTTATGACCCATTCTACATCCTCCCAAGGAGCTGTTCTCCTAGGTCATCGTCCGTCCTATCCTTTCCAGGAAGGTGAACAGGTCACTAGGAGACATTTTCTTTATATTGACGATAACTCCGGACATTCGCATAGGACAAGCCTGCCAGTTTCATCTTCCTGTTCACACATGCTGCATAGAAGAGTGTCCACTAGCCACATAATATACAGGTGTTTTCTTAGTTGACAGTGGCCAGTCAGAAATCCCACTGTTAATCGTAGATTTGTCCTGGACATCGTCAGAATTTTTTTCGGAGCCAGCTCATCAGGGTTGCCCAGGGTGATCCTGACAAGATTGCATCCTTTAATTCAATCCCATTTTTTAAGAATTGAGCATGGGTGTTACGTTTGGCTAGTTCCGCGATTGTTTAAATCATCAGGCCGTAGGTGGCAGTGGGTCCTAAATGTCTTAGTCCAGCCGCTTCTTTGGCTAAAGAGTCGCCAATGCGATTACCTTTATTCCTGTCGCGCCCTTCAATTCACCTCAGGATAATGTTATCATCTACCGAGGCTTTGGCTAAATCTTGGTGGCACTAGCATCCTACCATAACATGATCCACAGACTAGTATCTCGATGTCGTAGAATAATTTAAATAAGAAATTAGATTTGATATAACAAATTGCAATAAAAAACAACTCCAACCCGAATATGATTCATCAGATATTGAAAATAGCATTGAACCTACTGACATATGAAAGAAAATCATCCAATAAAATAAGAAGTCTACCAACAGAAAAAGGGCATCAACATTGGTGACACGTTAAAAGGTGAGACTTCGTTAGTCCTTAGCTCTGTTGAGTTTCGACTTTGATAATTATCGTTCGTAGAGGGGCGACAGCTGGTCAACGAATGAACAGTTTTTTCAACAGATAGCATATACGACTGGTTACTCCTTGGATATTAGACATGACTACGACGAATTACGTACAGAAAATGAAAGACAAAAATTGAAACTGAGATGACATGTTTCTGAAATAATAGACGTAAACATTAAATTGTTTTTGAATGACTATCAAAAAGTCATTCACTCATGATGGTTCATGAAATGTAGATAAGTGTTCAAAAAATAAACTGAATTTTTATTTTTCTCAAAAAATATTCATTTATTCATCAATTTCCATTTTTACCACTCCAGAGTAGTCCCCCACAGATATATTATATACTTGTTCCAGCGTCTTTTCCAATCCTCGGAGAAGTTCTAATATGCACTTTTTGGTATATTCTTGAGCTCTCTCATCGATTCGGTTTTTATCTTCTAAATTGACGCCGAACTCCATTCTTTCATGGGTCGCTCTAATCTTAGGAACAGGAAAAAGTCGCAAGGAGGCAAATATGATGCATGAGACATGATTACGGTGTTATTATTGGCCGAAAAAATCACAAGCAACGACGATGCATTATCGTGATGCAAAGGAAATAAATTTTTTACATAAAATACCGGACGTTTTCTTCGTATTGCTTCTCGTAAGCGGCGAATAACTTCAAAATGATAACACATGGGCTGAAAGTCCTGGGCATAAGAAAAAACGCATTTTTTTGTTCTATTTTTCAACGTTATCTCCATCAAAAGTCATAAAATCATTCCGCCGCTCTAATATCTCAATACCACTTTTGTGGGACAATTTTGCCCCAAAATAGGCCTCAGTTTTAGCAATAACCTCTCCATTCGAGCAAAGTATCTTACCGGTGAGCATTTTTCCGTGGTCTGCGAACATCCAGTAGTCGATGGAAGCAAAATCTGGCGAATACGATGGATGTGGGAGCACTCATGTGGTTTTGCGTTGTTTTAATTGACTTTTGACACTGTGATATGCTCCAATAACGTTATATAATAATCACTGTTGATGGTATTTTCCTTCTCGAAATGATCGATGCATATTACACCACGTACATTCCAAAATACCGAAGCCATAACTTTTCCAGCCGATTGTTGTGCTTTCGGGCGCTTTGTACGAGGTCCACCAGTTGCTCTCCACTCAGATGACGATCGTTTTGATTCCGAATTGAAGTGATGGATCTATGTTTCATCCTTTGTCACATATTGACGCAAACATTCTGGTTCGTATGTTTTAACATGGCCAAACTCTGCTCAGAATCAAGACGTTTTTGTTTTTTGTCAATAATGAGCTCGTGCGGCACTCACTTTGAATAGAACTTTTTCATAGTCATATGCCCATTCAACATAGAACCATGATATCCTTACAATGTCAATTAACTCACGCAATTTCACTTTTTGATCATTCGTTTTAATGTTTTCTGTTGTTATTGCCTTATTCGGACGTCCACTGCGTTCTGCACCATCAGTGTCAGCAAACCAATGTTTGATTGTTGTTTCTGAGAGCTGTTTGTTGATCTCATAGATGGTATCGTGTGTTGTATTTGGGATCTGGTTTTCAACTAATCACTTTGCAGTGGTATCTTGTCGGTTGTTCGAAGATGGAGTTATCTGACTCGGAAACCAAAAAAAAAAATTTAACACAATGCTTATTCCCTATTAGACCAGACACTAGTCAGAAGACAACAAGAGCCGTACAAGAAAAAGAAGCAGACGAAATCAGTGCTACCTTTCCTCATATTAGGGGACTATTCTTGAGAATAAGAAGATTTGGGTCAAAATTTAACGTAATAACTATCCATAGCAGTATTATACAATCCAAGCCACCACTTGCGAACAACATCTTTAAGCTTTGTATCTACCGAATACCATATGAATGCGGCAGATCCTACTCATGAAGCGGTGAAATAAGAGACCGTAAAAAGCCTGTATTGGTGAACACAAGAAAAACATCCAGCCCGATCTGGAGTTGAAATCATCCACCTGAAAGAACACTGATTCAAAAGGAAGTTGAAAGAGGCTGCTTACTTTTATGCGAAAGATGAGTTATGGTGCATTGAATCGGAAAACCAAAAGGAGTTTTTTGTTTTTCCCGTTTATTAACGCATTCTTAAAATTCCTTCACTTCCGTTCCTGAAATGAATATTTGTGAAGAACTGAAGATTTCAAATTATTCAATAATAATAATAATAAGATTCAGTCATTCAATGCATCTCACTATATTATCGGGTACCGCAAAGCATCTAGCAAATGCAAAATCAGCTCATGCGAAATTGTATCAATTGCCTTACGATAATCGATCTAGGCCTTAGAGAGGTTACGCTTATATTGTATCGAGTCCTGCGTAACACATCTATCGATGAGCAGGTTCTCTTTACATCCAGCGACCCCTCTCTTCGACCCTCTCTGCTCATATATCCGTTCGAATACTCGATCAACTGCGGTAAGTATTCGTGTGTAT